>WAAB01017954.1:0-11580 GCA_013389865.1 Piaya cayana
TTCTGTGATTCTATACTCTCCTTCACCGTGCTGGCTTCTCCTCGGAGGAGGCCTGTCATTGCTTTTTAATCTTGCCTGATTACGGTCCAGCCTTTGACGTTATTGATCTCAGGCCCCTGAAGTGACATTTATCTCCCAGGTTTGACTTGGTGATTGGAGACCAACAGCTCAGCCCCTGGCTGGCTGCATCCTCCTGGGGAGCCGGAGGAACCGCTCTGCTTGACTGTGGTCCCACCGATTCACGCTCATCACATCTGAGGCCGTTTCCAGGCCTGAACGAGATGGCTTTCACCCTTTCCCAACACAAACGCTGCAGAGTGGGTTGCAGCTTGCGCTCAGGAGCCCAGTAGAGCCTGCAGATCCGCTCTCTGCAGCCCTGTCACCACAACGCTGATGCTTGAGCAGCCCTGAGGAAATCTGAAGGCAGCCAGACCTGGCATTTAATCTCTCGATTCAGAAGTCCAGCTCCTCAGGTCTCCGGCAGACCAGCGATGCTTTGTCAAGCCCTGCAGTCCGAGGCACCTACAGCACCTGCTGCTCCCCTCTCTGTTTCATTATCCTCTTTTAAGGAGGATGCACCGGAGGCTGAAATGCTACGGGATGTACCGAGAGCGGCACGGGGCTCAGGGGAGTCGCATCAGCGTACAAGGCACAGCCAGAGAAGCCATTTCTAGCCATGCCCGCACTACCATTTTCTAAAGCAGAGGGATCAACAGCAGTGGCTCCTCGCCCCCTCGCGAGTTTGCATCTACAAACAAATCCAGCTGCTAGCTCAGCTCTGCGGTGGCTTCTCCATACCTGCTGCCTGGCGCAGCCGTGCCTCGGGGCCAGCTCGAGATTTCTGCTTGACCTTCAAAACGTTAATGCCTGCTCCCTCCACCAGGCAGAACAAGAGACGGGCTCCGCGGATGCAAAGCAGCCGGTCGGGCTGGGGATTCAGGATGCCTGGGATCACAGCCCTATGGGTGATGGTTTCCTCCATCCTCTACCCTGGCTGAGAGTCGTTCCCAGCCTCCACCTTGCAGGAGGCACAAGGTTTTCCCCACACATCCCTCTCTCTACAGTTATGAGGTGCAGCGCGTACATGCAGGTCGTCTTTCTGGATGCCTCACGTCTCATTCTCTCCTGCAAAGCCGGGCTTTGCGTTTTGGGAAGGAGGAACGTTTCCCAAGAAAAGGCCCCAGTTTTAACGCACAGAGGAAGGTTTAGCTTTCGCTCGCTGCCTCGGTATTGTTTATCAGATTGCTGCAAAAGCACTCCGATAAATGTAGATTAGCAGCGTGTGTGTTCGTAGGTGATAACGGCAGCCAGGAGCCGCCAGCCCTGGGGAGGACACGCTGGGGTGGGAGCAGCCAGCACAGACCGTGTTCCACAAGGTACCAGCACCAGCAAAGAGAGCCTGAGCCTCCAGGACTGCTTCCCCATGCTGCTACGGTCTCCCCACCTCCGCTTATCTCTACTTTAGGGTAACATCGACTCCCCTAACCACATTTTGAGTTGATGCAGGGATTAAACTGACCTTTTCTTCCCTGTTGTAAGCAAAGTGCTTACAAAATCCTTGGTGGGAGGACAGGCCGTGGTTTCAGCTGCTGGGGTCCCACCCTCAGGAGGCGCATTAAGCGAGGGGCGCTCTTTGCAGGGCACACGAGGGGTCACTTCCAGCCCTCTGCCTGGATGCCCCATGCCGGAGGATGGGAAATACCCCCCAACTGTGCTTCCACCCCATGGTGGGGGGCAGATTCTCTCCCCATCCCCTACAATCAAACCATCTCTGACCCCAGCGGGGTTCGCTGGGCCTCAGCCACCCAACCACAGCAGTGGGAGCTGCACTAATTCCCCCCTAGGCCCAGCTACCCCCACCCCAATACACTAGGGAAGGGGGAGCGCGGGCCCCTCCTGTCCCCAAAGGGTGAGCGAGGGGGACAGAGACCTCGCGGCGCGTTTATTCCGCTCCGTCCATTTGTGAGGCGCGCTCCAAGGGGCTTTTTTTTGCAGTCGGAGGCGGGTGCACCAGGACAGGAGAACAAAGGGAGGCACCAGCACCCCCAGCCCTTTGTCTGAGCGCAGAGGAGTTCACCTGCAGGGAAAAGCAGCTCCCACCGCAGAGCTGCGCGGATTCGGATGGGGAGAGAGTGGTTCAGCCCCCATGGCTACAAGAGGATAACGGGCAGAAGGACACAATCGCATTACCTTCTCCCCCCCCCGCCACAAGCCCCTTTCAGAACATGCCACCCCACCTCCCCCCTCCGACTTGCCAACACCAACCGCAGGCGGCCATAAAAACCAACGCCACAAAAATATCAACCCACCCCCCAGCACCATCGATCCCTGTCTGTGTGTGGCCGAGCGCAAGACCCCGGAGCTCGGCTCCACCGACCAGGATCAACTGGGAGGGAAGGGGGTGGGAAACTGGTTTCCAGGGGACGGGGGTTTTAAAGCCTCATAATAACTGGCTCAAATGAGGGTTTGGATTAAGCTGTCGTACAGCAAGGAAAAACACGGCCTCCATTAGGATATGGGGGATTTTCCTTCCCTTTCTCCAAAGCTCCAGCTCTAGCATGAAGCTTCCAGGTCACCAAGGCAGGAAGGAGAGAAGGAGGGGGGGGGTGATGCTGAGCAAACAGGAGATCCCACACAGGGAGCGGTGGGCGGAGGGAGGAAAGGACAGATCAGCCCTCCCTGAGCCCCTGATCGTACAGTCGGCTGGTCTGACAACGTTTACTCATATTTCAGAGAGACACAGCCATCCGGAACGTCACTCCCTGCCAACTGCCTCATCTGGAGCCATCCGCAGCTCGGCTCTTCCCAGCCTGCTCTGGAGATGGCCCCCCTAGAGCATCCACACACCAAGGAACTGAGACAAGACAGGTAGGGGCGAGAGAAGAAGCAGAGAAATTAAATTGACTCGCGTTTAATTTTTGGTTTTTTTAAAGTTCTGGTATGTCACCCCAGCCAACGGATGACTCTGTGCTTGTTAGACGCTGCAGAGCGGCAGGGCCCCGCTCCGAGCCGAGAACTTCGCTCATGTTACCATCACAAGCAAATCACAAGACAGAAGAGGGACAACCCGTGGCGAGAACGGGCCGAAGCTGTCCTTGACGGAAAAGATTTGGGACTGGGAACCTCTTCCCCGAGTTCATCTGGGGGACACATGTAAAAGCTCTTGCGTGCAACCAGAGTCTCACACTTGTAAATAACCATCCCTCCCTGCGTATCTGGGAGCAGGCATCGCTCCCTCCCACTCCCAAGCGTGCTGGTCACAGCTCTCCTGGTTAAATGGTTGGACTCGATGATCCGGTGGGTCTCTTCCAACCTGGTGATTCTATGAAAGGAGGGGCTGGCTGCCTCTATCATTCTCCCACAGAGGAAAGAGAAAGGCAGGACATCCCTGGCCCCGCACATTCCGCACGTCCCCACAGGTCCCCCCAGCTTTCACCCCATCCTCTCTGCCAGCAAGCAGAGATGCACTGCAGAAAACTGCCTACCACTGCAAACAAGCTCAGCAGCTCCGACTCCTCCGAGCCTCGTACTCCAACCCAACCAGCATCTCCTGAGCCTACAAGCTGCTGATAAACGCAGAACGTCGACAAAGTCACCAGCACCTAGCCCAGACCCACAGCATTTTATTTTTTTTTAAAGAGAAAAAAAAAAAAAAAGCCAGGCCAGACCAGATTCTGCCCTGGAGCTTGCGTGGCAAAGCGGAATCCGGCTCCAAGTGTTTATTTATAAATCCGTACATACATGTACATTTGAATTCTGACAGAATTAATTCTGGCATCCAGCTAATTCAAAGCATTCCTCCCCCATCACACTACTGTTGCAGGCCAGCCCGGCACAGAAGCTGATTATAAAATGCTGCACTAGCCAGGCATTTCTGCAAAGGCTTGTGCTATTGAGCATTCAGTCTTTCCTTGCTTGGCTATTTCATTGTTTCGGTGTCGATCCCTCCTCTCTTGCCCTGTGTTTCCTGGTTACTTTTGTCCCTGCTCTGGAAGCACTGCTGCTCTCAGCCCCATTTCAGTGTCAGATTGGGAAAAAAAAAAAAAAAAAGAAAAAAGCCAAAACAATTACATGAAATTAAAGAGAAGAGAAGAAGAAATTACCACCGCGGACCAAGATTTCCAGTAAACAAATAGGTAACGAGCAAAAAATAGGCCACTATGCTGCAAGGCGAGCTGCAGACAGATCTGGGGATAGAAAACCCGCTGCCTCCCTCCCTCCAAAGCGCGGCTAAGAAATCCCTGTGTGGTCACACGCTGTCCTCTGGAGCAGAGAGGAGAGAGGTCAGGGCAGCCAGCACTGTGAGAGCCTCTTTATTCTTGGGCAGTTGCACGAATCTGATCGCTTGTGCCCTTTGTGAGACATGGAAATCTGCCTTCTCCTCCCACCCTCTCTGCCTGCTCCCCCTCCACCTTCTGCTCCCCCTTGCTCGGATGGGGACGGAGGCAGCTCCCAGGCTCCAGGAGCAACGACCGGAGTCGCGGAGAGACTGTGGAGCCCCCTCCTAGGCTCAGCCAAGCACGCTGAGAGTGTGAGGACAGTGGAACGAGGGAAGAAGAAGGGCAGGAGGGTCCTGGGACTTGTGTCCCCCTCGAAGGGCTCAGCCGCGCTCCCACGTGCGAGGCACGAGGCTGAGGGCTGGAGGAAAGTCCAGGCTGTCCCAGCGCAGCCCGTGTCCCTCGCTGCCGCCCTTGCAGGCTAGAGGAGAGCGGCGTGCTGCACACCTCCATGCCAGCAGCCACGTGATGCTTACATAAATGTACATCACGGGTTGGAGTTGGGCTAAACGAGAGCCCCTCACCACCAGCAGAAGCTGGGTTTATACCTCCTGGTTCAGAGACCAGAACAAGTCACCCTCCTTTCAGGGGCTCGCTCAAAGCCATCGCCAAGGGAGTGGTTCAGGGCGGAAAGCTCTCCAGCCAGGGCTCTCAGGGCATGCAGGGCTGCTCACAGACATCCTCACCTGCAATATTACAGTCGGTCCCTACAGCACAGCGGGTTTGTTGCTGCTGCTTCTTGCAAAGCAGCTCGAGGCTCTCATGCGAGCATCCCTCCCTCTCTTCCTTCCACCTAACTGTTCACATGTCGTTCTCCCCTGTGGTAAGAAGCGTTCTCCACTGCAGCCCCTGTCCCACTCACCGAAGCTGTCACCTCCCCATGAGCCTCCTCCCTCCCACCCAGACCCACCAGGCTGCCTCCCTGCATCCTCCATCTCTGCTGTCACTTCTCCCATTGATCCTAAGCAGAAGGCTTGAGGCTGTAGGTCTGGAGTAAGCAACCACCGGCAACCCGACAGGCTAAGGGCAAAGAAGATGTTCAAGCTCAGCAGGAAAGCAGCACGGAAAAGCCCCTAATCCGAACCCCAGGGAGGCAGGAGGTGGTCCCAGTTCAGCCAGAGGGGTTTGTGGCGCGGTGGCTCAACCCCTGCTCAAGAGCTCTCCAGGGCAGCACAGGCTGCATCAGTGGAATCAAAATCTCCTGCTGCCCCTGACAACACAGCGTGGGCAAAGCCCAGCAGATCGATGAGAGCGAACAGCACGGAGCTAGAAAGCGAGACTAGGTGGGTGCTGGGATTTCCGTAACTGCCCAAGGGCCCTGAAGTCATTACTCATCACGGCGGCTTGACCAGCTGACAGCAGCGCAGGGCACAGTCATCAGTCACATTTAGGAGCCCGGTGCTGGACTCTGAGGGCCCTGGGCATAAAATCATAGAATCACAGAATCACTAGGTTGGAAGAGACCCATCGGATCATCGAGTCCCAAAAATCAGGGCACAGGCAAAGGCAGGAGACCTGGGCTAGGCTGACCTAACCTTAGGGCTCAGGGAGAACCTGCACACCTCCAGCTTCATGGGACCTACTGCGAAAGTTGTCTGGGGACAAGCTGTGTTCAAAGAGCACCAGAGGGAACTCCTGCCAGGCACCACCCACACCGTCTCCAGTCACGAGAGCTAAATTAACGCTCGAGCACTGGGGCATTTGCACTCACAATGCCTCCAGTGAGCTGCGTGCCGCGCTCCTCATAAACAAGTCACCTGGAAAATAAGTAAGCCTGTAAAAATCCAGCCCGTCGCAAGTTACCAAACCTGTTTCAAAGTAAAACAACCTACAGCAGTGGAGCTGCCAGCCTCCCCACAAGTGGGGCTACCTAGGGCCCCGCAAAACGTCCCCGGCGCAGATGGCAGCATGGGATTAACTTCAAACTGGAAGGTATCTCTGGTGTCCAGGGAAAAATAAACCAAAAAAATCTGATGGCATTTTCCTTCTAGTGACCTAGAGTGTTTAAACCACAGAAACAATCTGCTGGGGCAGGTAGGAAAAGCACACAGGCCATTTCTGCGCGGGGGCTGGTGGCCAGCGCTGGCAGAGGGACAAAAGCTTCAGGATTCATCACTTCCCATACTTCAGACCAAGTGCTCACCTCTTCTCTTTCCCGTACTTCAAAAGCACCTGAGCTGGCCTTACCTGGGGTGCTGCCAAGCAAGCCCAAACCCACCTAGGAAGAGATGGATGGATTCAGTAGTCCAGTCCCTGCCTGTCCCCCTGGATTTGCTGGATGGGGGCTGCTCCTACAAGCCTGCAGGAGGATCTCCAATCTTTTCCCACAGTTCTCGGCACCGCAACACCCTTTCTCCCACCGGAAAACTTCAGAATGTGCAGTGATTTTCTCCCCGTTTCCCAGAAACGCGCTGCAAGGCAGGTCAGAGGGAAATCCGTCTCCACCACCCGAAACAAAGCGGGAGTAGAGCCTCAACCCAAGCCCCTTTTTTCACTGGTGGCACCTCTGGCTGGGGACAGGCAGCTGGGACATTCCCAAGCAAGCTCTGCTGTACCTGCCCTCCATCAACCATATCCCACACTGAGCAAACACAGTAAAACCCTCCAAGTCAGTCCCCTTCTTCATCTGCTGCCTTCTGACCTGTCTTCCAACCCCAGCAATGTATTTTTCTCCTTTTCAGAAAAAAAAAAACCCAAAAAGCAAAAGCAACACATCAGCCTCATGCTGAAGCAACTTCCTTTTTCAACCCTGGAAGCAGGTTCCCCCGTGCTGGGGAGATGGCAGGTTGCCCCATACAGGCGGGAGGCACGTGGCTGGGGCAGCAAAGGCAAAGCTGAAATTAAAAAATGTTTCATTTTGAGCCCCTGACACAAACAAAATTACAAGAAGCATAAAAAAAAGAAAAAAGGAAAAGAGGGTGGGCTGTTGGCTTTTTTTTTTTCCCCTTCTCTCCTCTTTAAGCGCTACAAAAACAGGAAACAAAGGAGAAAACATCTCACAGAGGGGAAGGGGAGGTGAGCGCTTTATACGCCCACGAAAGAAAGATTAACCACATATTTTATTTACTGTTTGTATTATGGTTGCACCGGGGGAGTTCAACCAACTCCAAGCCAGGGCTCTGCAGGTTCGTGCAGCACCTAATGCCGAGCGGTCGCCTTCCCCAAGCCACCAAGCCGCCCTCTCCGGACACCCCTTGTCCCGTAGTCACCTGCCTCTGGGCTCTTTTGCCCAGTATCAAAGAATCACCAGGTTGGAAGAAACCCATCGGATCATCGAGTCCAACCCAACTGCCTGCTGAGAGAGAGCCGGTGCTGTTCCCAAGGAGTTTTGAGCTCCTTTTCCCCTTGAAGTTGGATTGTAATTGGGGTAAGATGTCCTCTCCAAGGCGGGCTGGCAGCAGAGTAATAAACACTGGGAAAGAGGAGTTTATGGGGGGCTCCTCTGAGCTCCTGAGGCCACCCCAGGCTGATGTTGCACCCACAAACACTCACAAGGCCCCCAAAGCAAGGACAGGACTCCCAGCCTCCAAACTTTGACTCATTTCTCCATGAACGGCTTCTCGGACTCGAGCCACGCGTGGAACAAACCTCTCATGACGGGGCCTCCCAAGCCTGGTGTTACTCATCCAGCCTCCCAAGCCCCGTCCTCCCTTTCCCCGGGACGCTCGCTCCAAGAGCGGCTCAGAGCCGCGGGGGTGAGCAAGCAGCCAGGAATCCCAGGGTTTGGCTCCCCCAGGCTGGAGGCCATCACCAGCTGAGCGCACGCACCCTAATTCGGGAGCTGACACGGCTGCTGCCTTCCTCGCCGGCTGGCGAGGGGTGGCTTCCAGCCAGAGACCTGCCCAGGGCCACGCAGCGAGGGCCAGCAACCTGCCGGCTGTTTTTTCCGGGGGGTTTCTTCCCTACTCCAGCTGGTTCACGGGGGAATCGCTTCAGCTGCAAGGTTGGGGGGACCCTCCAGGCACGCCGCCCCCCCAGCTTTGGGCTGCCCTCCATCACCCAAACCTCTGAGCACCCAAGCGAGCCACGCGCCCAGCGGGGAGAGCCAAGCTTATCGTCGCAGAGAAAGGAAATTAAGATAACGCGGCAATGGAGGCATCGAGGGATTCGGCCAAGGTCACAACATAATAAGTCTACGGCACCACGATATGGCCACCCCGCGCGTTCGGTGCCTGGCCACGCAGCCCAGAATTTCACGCCAGGACCAAAACACAGTCGAGCGGGTGGGAGGTTTCTGCCCAGGTCATTGGCAACGTGCATCTGCAAGGAGCAGCGAACACTCAGCCATAACAACGGCAGCAACAACAACAACAAAAAAAAATTTAGAAAAACCACGCAGCAAGAGCGGGAATAGATGAGATCAAAGTGTCCTGGAAAAGGACCTGGAAAAATAGTTTTGGTCCCTGGCTAAGGCTCCTGGGAAATGGCCACGCAAGCCCCGTCCCGGCCCTGCGCAGCCCTCCTGGGGTGGCTCCCCACCCTGGCAGAGGAAGACCAAAATGACTCCCTATAAATAGAAGCTGAAAAGCGCTTCTCCAAAAGCCTAGCTGGGTCTTTCCCCTTCCAGCGCGTTCGGCGGAGCTGCTGGCACCGCCGCGGAGGTCTCTGGTTTTCCCCAGAAAAACCTGGAGAGGAAAATAACCTTCCTGTGAGCTCAGGCTCCTCTCTGCACTACCCCCCCCCCTCCCAGGCCTGGCCATCCAATTGGAAACTAATTATACTGCAATTTTTATTTATGACTTTTTTTTTTTTTTCTTTTTTTAATTGCTAAATGGTGACTCATTTTGGCAACATTAAAATACACAGGAAATCATCCCCATTTTACAGTAATCACCATTCAATTCATTGTTAAATATTTATTCGGTGGACAAGGGGCTGTTCGGAGGGGGGAGCGGAGGGGCAGCCTTGGGGGGGGGGGGGAAGAGGGGGCAATGGGGGGCACGGCAGGGCTGCTCAGTGCCCACCGCGAGCTCCGGGGTGGGGGAGCCCGGGGTGAAAGCTGCTGCCAGATGGCCTGGCAACGAGCAGAACGCAGACTCGCTTTCCCTCGAGCCCAGCGCTACGCCCCACGCTGCGCCTCCCACTGCAAACCCCATTATTTAGCCAAACTCTAAAGCGAGGATGCCCGCCGGCCAGTGGCTGCGGGTCTCTGACCTGGAGCATTCCCGGCATGGGGGGCACCGGGGATGGCGAGAGGCAATGGGAGGAGATGGGGGTTTGACATTCATGAGTCTTACAATGGAGCAGGTCTGCGCCTGCACACGCTTTGTCCCCCTGGGGAGACTGATTTTGGGGCGACTCGGCTTGGGATACAGGCAGTTCTCTGCCTTCCCCCAAACGGGGAATGGGGAGACAACCCCTTTGAACCCCCCATCCCAGAAAACGACCTTTCCCCGCAACCCAGCCTTGAGCAGCCACAGTACCAAAGGGCTCGGAACACACACTGGCACGGATCCCCTTCCCAGGGAGCCCCCAGCACCCACAGCCTCCATCACGGCTGGTCTGGGGACACCACCCGACGCGTGTGCCATGGGGACACCGGGTGCAGGAGGAGCAGTGACTGCAATGAGGATCATAGAATCATAGAACAACCAGGTTGGAAGAGACCCCCAGGATCATCGAGTCCAACCATTCCCATCAATCACTAACCCATGTCCCTCAGCACCTCGTCCACCCGTCCCTTAAACCCCTCCAGGGAAGGTGACTCAACCCCCTCCCTGGGCAGCCTCTGCCACTGCCCAATGACCCTTTACATGAAAAATTTCATCCTAATGTCCAGTCTAAACATCTCCTGGTGGAGCTTGAGGCCGTTCCCTCTCGTCCTGTCCCTTGGGAGAAGAGGCCATTACCCTCCTCTCCACAACCTCCTCTCAGGTTGCTCTACATGCCCTCCATGGCAGCCCTCACGCCGCCGCCGCCACCGACGTGCGACTCACCCTGATCTCATTGCGGCGGATCTCGACGTCGCAGACCGAGTGTCCCTGGTGGGCCCCGCTGTAGTAGCAGCAGAACTGGCAGACGGCCACCTGCTCGGCCTCGCAGTGGTAGAGGCGGTAGGCGTTGTGCTGGGGGCAGCTCCAGGCCCGCACCTCGTCCGCCTCCACCAGGAGATGGCCGCGTGCCGTCGAGGGCTGCTGCAGGTGGGTCTGCACGTGGGACTGGCAGCAGGGCGCCTCGCACCGCAGGCAGATCTTCTGGGCCGGCAGCGGCGGGCCCCGGCGGCAGAAGACGCAGTGCAGGACGGAGGGCGGCTTCTCCAGGTTGAGCGAGTTGAACTTCTCCACGATGTTGGCCAGCTTCAGGTTCTTCTCCAGGCTGGGCTTCTGGTTGTAGGCCTGGTTGCACTCGGGGCAGCGCACCAGGCCCGACTCCTTGGCCCAGGCCTCGCCGATGCAGCCGCGGCAGAAGTTGTGCTTGCAGGGCAGCTGGACGGGCTCCACGAAGACGTGCAGGCAGATGGGGCAGATGAGCTCCTCTTCGAAGCAGTTCTTCCAATTCTCGGCCATCGCTGCTCGGCGACGACGACGTCTCCCACGGGGCCTGCTCGGGCGCTCACAGCACTCTAGGGGTCTGCGCTCCCTGCAAAGAGGGGGGGGGGCAAAGCCTGGGGGTGAGCGGCCGTCAACCAAAAACCGCAGCGGAGCTGGCGATCGGGGATGGGAGAAACCCCAGAGCAGCCCTCTAGGAACCTCCAGCGAGAAGACGCGACGACCCCATCGCTTCGTTAAAGAAAACAACCCAACCCAACGCGATTTATAGGATTTATGGCCCCCCAACCCCCTCGAAAAGCCTTTTTACCCCGAATAGGTGAATCGAAACTTACCAGAGGGGGAAAAAAATCCATACAAGATCCAGCAGCGGAGTCCAAGTGCCATAAAAAGCTCCTAAATTTAGCGCTGGGGGCTGGATTTTGATTTCCCAAGGCTCGTCACCCACATCCAATATTTTAAAAAGGGACTTTTGTCCCCCAAGAAGCCGGCGACAGCTGAGAGCGCGACTGGCTCGGGGCTTTTCTCTCTCCCCTCTGTCCCTCTCCCCCCAGTGGGAGTCACAGTCTTTTAAAAAAGGAAACAGATCAAAGGGTTAAGATCCAAAACGGGAAAAGCAGGAAGATTAAAAAAAATATAATAATAATAGCGACGATGACGACGGCGAAAAAAAAAAATCGAATTCTCTCCGCAGCCCCCGAGATTTGCTGCTAAGCAGGAAAAAAAAAGGAAGGGGGGGAAAAAATAAAAAAAGGGAAGAGCAGAAGGAATTAAAAAAAATAAAGGAGGAGAGGAAAAAAAAAAGGAGAGGAGGA
>WAAB01017954.1:24972-50622 GCA_013389865.1 Piaya cayana
CGATAGACTAGAAGGGATCTTTCTGAACTCTTACAAGTGATTTTAGGGGCAACAGGACCGTGGGAGAAACGAAGACGCGAAGCGCGACGCGCGACAGGCTCGCGGGGCCCGGGGTTTAAAACACAGGCGCAACCTCAGGCTTATTCTCCGCTTGAAATTGTGGACTTATGGCGAACACAAGGGTTTTAAGAAAAGATAAGAACCAGACTCTGCACAACAGGGGAAAAAATAAAAAAGTTTTAAAAAGAGAAGGTTGCTACAGAGCTCGTTAAAAGCTGCCGTGGGCCCGGAGGCCTAAATCCAGCTGTGAAATTTTGGGTTTGGCTGTATCATCAAGGCCCTGATGATTCTCATTTGGTTTCTAGGTTCCTTGTCCCCCCACCTCCAGCTCGCCTTGCAGAGCCCGAGACGCGGAAGGACTCCGCTGCCTTCAACAAGCTGGAGCTGAGGGTGCAAACCTGCTCCCACCACACAAAAACCTTCTCCCCAGCGATCTTCCCCCTTCCAAGCCAAGAATCGCTCTCCACTTCTCAACCCTGAATAATTCTGCTGGTCGCACGTGAGAAACAAACCCCCCTCCTCGCTCCTTCTGATGACCCGATGGCGTCGTTTCAAAAGCCGTCCAAGAGCCACTGAATGTCCGAAGTGAAGAGCTTCAGAATATAATTTAAAATCTCTGTTGGCAAAGCCACGAACAGTAAAACCGAGACATCAGGATGCTCAAAGACGCAGCAGGCACCACCTACCTAAGCCACAGGAAACATCACTGTAGGTCACACCAGCTACGAGGCCGACTGCTCCACTCAGAGAGGATCCCACATACTTTAGTGCTGAAACGATTGGTTCCTTCTCCTGGTTTTAATCACGAGAGAGAGAGAGTAGTCCTGGCTTTTGGGGTTCCTCTCATTTCAGAATTGCTGTCGCATGTTGGACTTTCAAGGCGCTGTGGGTCTGCCATGAGGCTCTTCATCCTTGGAAATATCCCTGTTATGGTTGGACTCGATGATCCGGTGGGTCTCTTCCAGCCTGGTGATTCTATGATTCTATGGTTGGACTCGATGATCCGGTGGGTCTCTTCCAACCTGGTGATTCTATGATTCTATTAACCTGCATCGCACGATTTCTCCAGGAGGGAGATAACCTCTACTTGCTGTTTNTGCATTGTGAGATTTCTCCAGGAGGGAGATAACCTCTACTTGCTGTTTTTTAACTGTGTTCATTTCCATCCAGATCACTGTCTTCAGCCCCACGAGCCTCGCAGGTTTTGGTTTCATAGTCCTGCTTCAGACCTTCTGCACAATAATCTACTAAAAAAACCCCCCGCACCAGCAGATCGACCATCTCAGCAGGCCTGGGCTAGAGAAACACCCTGGTGCCCTTTAAGTGATGCGTTCCTCCTTTTCAGACTACTCGCTCACTAAACTCCAGAGGTTTCTTTTCCATTTCCTCACACGCAGGCATGTCCTCTGCCCCCAAGATGAAAATATCCAAATTTGAGACCTCAGTTCCTTGCCAGTGACTTAAACCTTTGGCGCGGCTGCAAACTTGATGTGAATCCGGGGAGGTCCTGTAGGTGCGGAGCTCTTCATGATACTAAAATACAACTTTCTTATTCTTAGCTAACGGCTGAGAGGCAGCGACACGACCCTGGAGTTGACGAGGTGACTTTCACCAGTTTATCTCCTCCAGGGGGTCCAACAGTACGACCGAATCCTATTTTAGCAGTTCTTTTCCCCCTTAACTAAATAGGAAGATTTCGTTTCCTTCCCTTCAAACCTTCCCCTCAAACCTTCCCCTTGATTGTTATCTGGCTACCAGCACAAGATCTGCGAGAAAGCGCCTCAGAAATAGAGATTTCTGGCGTGCCACCTGTTCATAGCTCAAATACACAGAACTATATATAAATACACGACATGGAACAAAAATACACGAGGATACGGGGAGGATTTTCAAACGCATCCAGCACCGCTCCCTCGGAAGTCAATGAGAACCCGAGCCGGAGCATGTGATGAGAGTAAATACGGCGAGGAAAACACACACTTCGGGAAGGCAGAAGCGGAGCACGAGCCAGCTGGGAGGAGGCGCTTTCCCTGCGTGCGGCACCACGTCCCCGCGGCGAAGGCTCCGAGAGGTCACAGGGCGGAAGGTCCTGAGCTTTCCAGATGTGTGTGAGAGCCCGGAGAGGTTCTGATGGACTCGGCCCCTGCCCCGCGCTGATCTCCGCAGGAGCAGCAACGATCGACCTTCCAAACGTCCCTTCTCCACCAAGACGTGGATTTTAAGCTCCTTTTAATGAGCGCGAGCATCTGGAAACGAGGACCAGCCGCCAGCACGGTGGCAAGGGGCCAGCTCTGCCGCAGGCACCCCCAGCGAGCTCGGACACGAGCGGCCCACGGGCTACCGGCGGCAGATGGCTTTGGGGACAAAACTGTAGTTGCTGCCCTTGCCTTTTCCCCCGCGATTCCACAATCGCCTGTTCGTTCATGATCTCGTGGTGGGACACTCGGACGCGTCGTTTTTGATGTTTTCGGGCCGCTTCCTCGCCCACGCTGTCCCCTGCTTGTACATCTCGAGGGCAGGAGGGAGGCTTTGGCGCTAAGCGGGACGATGAAAACCGGCCAAGAGATCCCACGGATGAAGGCAGCCCAGAAACCACCCTGGCTGGCACCCGTGGATATCTGAAAGTTTCTTCTTTCGCAGCAGGATTTTAAGATGATCCTCTGAGTTCAGAAACAGACGACAAAACTCATTTACATGCAAATTGCTTTCGTCGCTTTGCAAGAAAGGGAAGGTTCCGCCGAGCGGTGCTGGACCCTGCGTTTGGCCTGCCTTAAATTATAATATAACAACAATTATAATAACACAAACACTGCTTTGTACACAGAGCACGCCTTCCCCTGCAAAGCCTGGCATGCTTGGGTAGGTCCTGCAGCCTCCTAGTCAATAATCACCCTCTCGGCACAGAGAGACATTGAGCGACTCGCCCGAGGCCACGGCGGAATTCTGCGGCAAGTCCAAGGAAAGCTTTGTGGCTCCTACCTCTGCTTCTTGACCAGCATTAACCAGCCTCAAATATATGCAAAAAAAAAAACCAAAACATCAAAGCCGACCGTGCCAGGAAGAAATTAAATCAGAAAACAAACCCCGGGGTACCGTGAGGCCTCCTGGACTTTGCTGTTTGATCAGGGGAGTTAAAGTGTTAAAAGCTTTTGTTCTGCTGGTGTTATAGATCACACGGCAATTGCGCATAAATCGCCAAATGAGCTTGTAGGCAGAAGGGGGGGGGGGAAGGCAAGCTGCACGTCCCCTGGCGAGGACGCGAAGAGTTGTCACCAAAAGACAATGGGCAGAGGAAGGCCGGGGGGACACACAGCAGAAACAATCGGCAGCGGCAGCAGAGGGTGAAGGCTGAGTGGGTTCGCTGCAACGCGCCCACGGGGGCCAGATCCCCACGCACAGACCCAACCTGATCCTGCAGAGATGCTGTCCCCTGCACGCTCCGAGGAGAAAGCCACAGGGATCTAGCGAGAGGGTATTTTCAAACCGGTTTCGATGCTTTACAGCTCAAGTCTAGCGGAAAGGAGGGACGTCAGCTACAGGAGCCACCACCACGAGGCTGAAGGGGAAAATGGAGCCGCACTAGGGCACAACCCTGCTGGAACAGAGAGAACAGTTGGGTTTATTGAGGCCGAGACTCCTCTCTGCTAGGCCAGGGCAGCGGAGATCTCCATTTCACAAGCTTTCGAGCAGCCCTCTGGATCCCGCAGGGCGGCTGAAGTCGTCCCTGCGAACAAACGCTCCTTTCTAGCTTCTCCGATTCCGCACAACAGCAAGGAAAAAGAAATACTCGACAGTATCTCTTTAAAGATAAACAGACTGTAAACAGGAGATCTCCCCCGCCCCGGTAGCCCTCTTCCTCCTGCCTGTGCACAACCAGAGGTTACAACCTTCCCTGGGGTTGAGGCGCAAGGACAGGATGCGCGAGAATAAAGTCGCCTCTGTTTGCAGCGACACCATAGCCAATAGCACCAAGACCAACACTTAAAACACGCCTCATTTGAGGGCAGGGAGGACCTGGGTTTGCTTTTTTTTTCTCGACTGAACTAGAAAGTTCATCTTTAAATCTGTTCAGCTTCAAGCATGTGAGCTTTTGGCCTCCTTTAAACAGGGGAAATACCATTCCGTTTCTGAAAAGAGGAAAAAAAAGAAAAAACTAGCACATGGGAGAACAGTTCTGCAGTCAGTAAAAGTTTGGCTAACAAAAGGACTCCAGAGTCACGTAAAGAACATTTAATCCATGGATTATAGGCTCACACCTGGCAGAAACGCGTGTGTAAATACAGGCGTGCAGAGCGCCTACACCCTGGGCTAAGGCAGAGGGGAGTTCGTGTAGCTGGAAGAGAGAAAGGATCCTTACTGCTAATTTCCATAGTTAAATATTTCTCACTCGCACTCACACACACGCAGGCTGTTCCCCGAGAGCTCAGCCTTGAGAAGGAGAAAGGAAAGGGCTCAGTTCGGTCTGGGCTGGTGCTGAGTCGCTTCGATTCCGTTCGCAGTGGTTGTTGCAGCAAAACTCTCTCGTTTGCAGGCAGAGTTTTTTAGCCGCATTAATTATCCGGTGAGTCACTGGGTAATGGGACAGCAACTTGGCTCTCCCGCTTGTCAGAAGGGTGGAATTCAGCTCTAATGCAGCGGGTTGTCGAACACGGCATCTGGCAAGATGGAAACTTTCAGTTTCTTTTCAGGCCAGCTGTACTCCTTTGGAAGCTTAAACTGCAAGAGAGCAAAGAGAACCACTTCATGTATACGGCTGCAACCTGACTCGCAGCAAAAACCAACGTCCTCGCAGAGCCAGGCAGCCCTGGGTTATTATTATTTTTTAAAACAAGAGGCCACTAAGAAAACATTTTCCCCGTTAGTATGTTTTGGACAGCACTGGACATTAGATAATGTGGCCGGTGGCTCGGCTGCCAAAGTAAAGAGCCGAGATTTCAGCCCCAGCGCCGATTGTTTCATCAGGCGGATTCTGGAGGGTTCCTGCCCCCATCACCACTTCCCCTCCTTGACCGCCCTGAAAATCCACGGCACAAAAATCTCCCCTCCTACCTGACCACGACCCCTTCCTTTCCCCGACCTCAGAGCCCCCTGTTTGCTTTAAAAGGAGACTGAGGGCAGCTTTCAGCCTCTCGCCCATGGTAGGTGGGATGTGTGTGACCAGCACGGTCCTGCTGGGGGACAGCAAGCGGCCACCACCCCGGGGAGGGCAGATTCTGCATTTCTGCTCCAGCCCTGAAGGCTTTGCAGAGCACCCCAACAATGCCTCGAGCTCGCAGAGGCGCTCGGCTGCTCGGGCTGCTCTGCAAACACTGAATGCAGCACAGGGAACAGAGGTTTTTTTTGCCCTGGTCTGGTTTACACAGCACTGTCTCTGGCCAATGTTTCCCAAACAAAACAAGCGCGCTGGTCCCATCCTGACGTCGCTCCAGAGCACCCTGCCTCGGGCTGGGAAGTCACCCCAACACCTCTGACCCCAAAATGTGCAGGGACAGAGTTCCAACGAGCCTCACCAGCAACCCTTCTCACAACCAGGTTTGACCAGGGCCCATGCAGTGACACCGATCTCTCAAAACCAGAAGCGTAGGAGGTGGGTGGTGGAATCTCTTAGGCTACAGATGTGCCCCATCCACAGCTGGATGGCAACCAGATCTGTACAAGCATTTCACACAAATCCCCGTGCCCACTCTGAGGGTCCAGAACATGTTGGGGACGGGACTGGAAGCCAGTTTGCAGGGTGATTTTGGTTTTAAAACTCTGCTGTGTGGCACCGCCTGACACTGTGACAGTCCTTGATGACACAACGGGTCTCCCAGGGAAGAATAACCTGGAGAAGAGGAGGCTGAGGGGAGACCTCATTGCTCTCTGCAACTGCCTGAGAGGAGGTTGTGGAGAGGAGGGAGCTGGGCTCTTCTCCCAAGGGACAGGGGACAGGACGAGAGGGAATGGCCTCAGGCTCCACCAGGGGAGGGTCAGGCTGGACATTAGGAAAAATTTTTTCATGGAAAGGGTGATTGGGCAGTGTCAGAGGGTGCCCAGGGAGGGGGTTGAGTCACCTTCCCTGGAGGGGTTTAAGGGACGGGTGGATGAGGTGCTGAGGGACATGGGTTAGAGATTGGTGGGAATGGTTGGACTTGATGATCCAGTGGGTCACTTCCAACCTGGTGATTCTGTGATTCTATGACTCTCACCAGGACCCCCAGTGACAATCCGACCTGGAGGCAGCTCATTCAGGACGATTAGAGGCACAGTGGTCCTCAGCTTGGAGGATCCTCAGACCAAGGGCCACAGCATCGTAAGCTTCCCAGGGGCTACACGAATTAGTTGGAGTGAGGAGACAGTGACCTGCAAATCATCCACCTTTATCCACTTATCTTTCTTCCTTTAAGGGCCCCAGTTCTGAGGGACATGACACATGCTCAGTTGGAGGTTCGTGCTGAAGACGATCCCCTCCAGCTGCCTGCTCCACAGCAACGGTGGCTCTAACATGAATTTTCTCCTTGCCTTGCTCCATTTGCAGCTGTGGACGAGGGAAACCTGCAGTTGGTACCCATCCACCTTAAGATGCTGGGCTGGTGGCTCAGAATGTGACACAGGAGCTGGGGCCACAGCAGAAAGCTCGTTCAGGGCTACCATAAACTCCCACTCTTTCTCCTCCAGGAAACACAAACAGCCCAAGCCCCACTTACGGTTGCTTTTTTTAAACTCGAGCTCAGCAAATATCTTGCACCCTATAATCTAGCGGCCCTATAGTGCCCAGGGAATTCTTTCGAGTTGAGTGTCCAGGGTACGTGAAAAAGACGCTGAAGACATTCAGACAGATCGTGCTGCTTGATTCCATTTAACACAGGTGGCACTTTGTGTAGTAGAGGGACACTCGCCTTGCGGCGCTTCGTTCTACCACATGAATATCGTCAGCAACAGCCAGGAGTGCTGAGGAACCCCTGCACAAGCTCCAAATCCTTGGAGGAATCTGGATGCTGAAAGATCACATTTCATCTCAAGTATTTTCCTCTTCATAAACAGGAGCGGTTCCAAAGCAATCCTCTCGGAGAAGCCGCCCTGCGCATTTTGTTTGTTTTCCACTTCTTAATTCAGCAAAGTCACAGCAACTCGGAACCGAGGGCCTGGTGGCTGTGCCAGGACCTGCCATGCCCGCTGCCTCTGCCTCTCAGCGGAGAGCGGAGCAACGTGAGCCGTCCAGAGCCTTAACGAACAGGCCTTCAAACCAAAAAGTGCTCCTGGGCTTCCATGTCACTAGCAAGAAATAAGCTTTGGATTAGGTTTAACTGGATAAAAGCCGGCCTGAGAGTCACTGCCCAGCCAGCACCACGCTCCCCTCACTCACTCACGCCGTGAGGAACCCCCTGGCATTAAATCAACTCTGGATTAAACAATTAGAGCCCTGAGATTTTTTTTCCTGGGGGGAGGAGGGGAGCGGGGCGAGGGATAGGAGGACGGCTCCGCGAGCCGAGGAAAGTTTCTTTAGAGTCTGCAGGGAGCTGTAAAAAATGGGATTAAAAATATTACATGTCATTTCTGCCACTGCTCTTTGAAGTCAAGCAGAATATTTATACGGCGTGCATGGGAGACGGGGTGTTAAATGTTCCCCAGGAAGAGATCACATGGCAGAGAGAAGTTTAGCACCACACAGCAAAGCTTTATAAAGCTCCCTCGGCTGCTGCTAGAACGCTTCCAGGCAGGTAATGGGCCTCTGTGAGCCGTGCAGGGGCAGCAGGTGAAGGCCAAGCGGCAGATGAGAAAAAGCTCCTGTCTGCTACTCAAACCAAACCAAGGACACCCCCACAACAGACTCTTCAGCAGTAAATGTGCGACCAGGGTTTCCAGCCCTTCTGAAAGCTGGGAAGGCAACGTGCCTGGAGTTACTGCTAAAGGCACCGTACACAGCAGTGCTACAGGCCAAGGGCATCTTGGCTTGGATCAGACACGGTGTGACCAGCAGGGCCAGGGAGGTTCTTCTCCCTATGGACTCGGCACTGGTGAGACCGCTCCTTGAATCCTGGGGTCAGTTGTGGGCCCCTCAGCACAAGAAGGATGTTGAGGCTNGATTGGGCAGTGTCAGAGGCTGCCCAGGGAGGGGGTTGATTCCCCTTCCCTGGAGGGGTTTAAGGTGCAGGTGGATGAGGTGCTGAGGGACATGGGTTAGTGTTTGATGGGAATGGTTGGACTCGATGATCCGGTGGGTCTCTTCCAACCTGGTTGTTCTATGATTCTATGAAGAAAACCTCACAACCTAGTCCAGGGGCTGCACCGCTTCGATTCAGGGTGCTCGGATACCACAGTGGGAAAGATGCTCTCAGAAAAGCCACACAGTCTCCCTTAATACCCATCCCTGCCCCGTATTTCTTGCAAGCCCTTCCCTCGGTGCCTCAGCTCACAGCAGATGTGAAGGTTTAGCAAGGCCCCAAGTCTACGGGGCAGGGCTGCAGCCTGCGAGCCGAGGGGAGGATCAAAGACAAAGCTGGAGGACGGGCTGAGCTCTCTGGGACAGCACATGGGAGAGATGGCAATGACGCAGCCTTACTTCCTCCGAAGAATTCAGATCTTCTAAATCCTCCAGCATTCTCTCCACGAACTCCTCAGTCAATAGGATCTGCAGAGGAAATAACAGCAGTTTACGCCTTTACACTCCCAAGAAACAGAACAATTTCTGCAGGGAGCAGACTGTACCGGCTCCCTCCTTCCCCCGTGTCCTCCTTTCCCACAATACAAAGGTTTGAGGGCAAGGAGCTCCTAACTTTGCCTCCCACCCCAACCGCTGTAAAAAAAAAAAAGTTAAAATTATACGGCGATCTTTTTCGACCCTCAATTATCTTGCTCAGTCTAAAATTAGAGGCTCGGCTTTAGACAGGCAGAGCGGAGAAGGAGGAAAAGGGGTCAAGACAACATCTGTTGGAGAGACAGTGGGAGACGGAGCTGCTTTCATCGGATCCATTGAAGTTACGGCTCACGCTTTAATCAGGATACAGCAGCGCAAGGAGAGCGTAAGAGCCAGTGCTCTGGGCACGGGGAGGGCTCTGACCCAAAGGCAGCACATCCCTCAGATGAAGAGTCGCTGGGTACTGGAGGAGCTCCCAGAGATGCTCCCACTAGGCACCTCCGTGCTCTATCACACGTGCCCGTCCTGCGTGTCTGTGCTGGGAGAGCTTCGGGCTCATCTCAAGGCCGGGCTGGCAAGCACGAAGCAGCTGCCAATGGGTCAGGATTCCCAGCTGAGGGCCAGAATCCCAACTCCGCAGAGCCCCCCAAGTCCCACAAACCAGAGATCGTGGGGAAGGAGGAAATCCATCCCCGAGAATTCAAGGGGATGAACTCCCACCCTTGTTAAAAAAGCACGTGATAGCCAAAAGCAAACACGTCCTGCCTCTCCTCACAAGTCGTAAAGGCCAGAGCTCCAGGCAGGCCAGCTGGCTTGGCACGGGAGCAGAGACAGCAGGATGGGACCAGGCAAACATCCCTGCGCAGCGAGGGGGCGTTGAGTGGCATTCCTGAGGGTTAGGTTGCAGCAGTATCCAGTGCAATATTCCCATTTCAGCCTACAGGTTTGCTTCTTCCCCCTGCTCCTCTTTTCCTTCCTTTGCTCCACCCTTTCCTCTGCCTCTTGCGTTGCTTTTCATCATGAAGAAACCCCTATCCCCGTGGCCCTTTCTTCCCCTTCCTTTTCCCTGTTCTCCCCAGCCGTGACCTTGGTGCTCCCTCTCAGAGAAGGTCACTCCAGCACCAAGCACTGACAGAGAGAAGTGCCCAGCCCCTCTGCTCTCTGCTGTCCCCTCCATCTCACACCTGGGGGCAGGTGACCCAGGCTGTCCCACCTCCCGTGCCCACCAGCTCCTTGGTGCCAATGACATCGGTGGGGAGTGAGTGACTGCCAGGATGTCACGGGCTGTTTGGCCAGTGGAAGCCTCCGGGCTCCGTTTTGGTAAGACACAAGCATGGCTACTGGGAAGAAGGAGAAAGGGAAGACTCTGGTCTCCCCTTCTTCCTTTGGGGGCAAGAAAAGAGACCCAAACCCACGAAATCTAGATCTGAGAGCTCCCGGCTGTCTGTGGTTCTCTCCCCATCAACCTTGCCACACCGCAGCCGTCGCACACAGATTTCTCAGGGAATCAGGGAACTGCAGCCTCCCTCCTCCATCACATTCTCCTCTCTGCTCAGCATCAACCTGCAGCAGGCTCCAGGCCAGGGTTTATGACCGAGCTGCTCAGCACGGATGCGGGCACCTCCATCAGGCCTTTCTGATCATACCTCAAGCCTGAAAAAAACCCTCCTGCTTCAGCCAGGAGCCAGGAGCTTGCTGCTCTGGCCAGGACTCTGCAACCTGGCACCGATCCGCAGACTGGCAAGCTGAGAGACATCGCGCTGAAACGCGCAGCAGCACCACAAACCACTGCAGTCTCCTTGCAGGAGAGGAGCCTGCGACTCTTCTGCCAGTTGAACTCGTCTGTTGAGTGTTTGCGGGAGGAGGAGGAAGCCCGTCTGTCCGTGCTGGAGGCAGAAGGGCAACCCGATCGCTCCGCTCAGAAGAGTTGGGTGGGGAGCTGGGGCTTTGCACGGAGCAGATCGGTTTCTGCGGAGGTGCAAGCCTGCAGTAGGTTGAGGGAATGAAAACAATTTGGCAGATATCAAAATCTCCCGAGCAGCCGGAAAAAGGAGGAGGAATTGGTATTCACAGCAATCAGGCAAGGAGGAAATGAATATTCACCATACATGGATGAACAAAAATGCCAGAGGTTGGGATGGGTGAGAGAGCAGGAATGAGGAGCTGCCGCTCTGGCAGGGGGACCAGGAGACAAGCGCAGCAGGAAGACCCCTGGGCGCTCCCAAGGAGCCAGAGGCAGGAGAGAAATAGGAACCACGTGTGCGAGGCAGCCAGCTGCTCCGACACTGGAAGAAAACAAGACAAGGGTGCGCAGGGGTAAACAGCAAAAGGTGGAGAGAATGAAAGGGGGGGCAGCTCAGGCCCCGGCTAAACCACAGACTCCCAGAGCAGGGACAAATACACATGGGGTACGGTGTCTAGCACTGACCTGAGGTGCAACCCCTGAGATGGCTGAACCCCATCTGCAGCTCTCAGGGATTTTGTTAATCTAGCTGAAAAAAACCCAAACTCCATTGATTTAGTGAGCTGAACTGGCTCTCTGAAGGGCCTGACAAGTTGAGGGGGACAGGAGTCCCCAGCTTAGCTGTCTCACGAGCTGTGTTTGTGGGATTAAATCCACGGCAGCTCGCTCTGTGCAGCACACTGAGACAAGATCGCAGCGCCGCTCGGCGAGCCCTGCACAGACAGTTAACTTTGGTGGAGGGCACGCAGGCAGCAGTGACAAACCGATGCGGTGACATTCACCGCCTGCCACTCAGAGCCCATCCTCAACGGCTTGAGGCAGGAAAAAACTCACCCCAAAGCCTCCTACCCCACACTGCTGGGGAGACCTGCTCTCCTGCCTGGAGAAAAGAGTCTCTGAAGTGGAAGGGCAACCAAACACGCACGCAGCCACGTCCCTCGGCACAGGAGACTGTCCCTCTTGAGATCTCCTGAGGACGCAGGGGCAAGGCGTGCAGCCACAGCGCAGCAGCTGCTGAAAAGGGCTTTGAAGCAAGAAGAATTGTCATCCTGAACTCAGGTCTGGACCAAGATTTCTTCTCTTAGCAGCGGCCCAGGCAAAATGGCCCAAGAGCATTAAGGTCTGTGCCCACAGGTCGCTGTCGTCCCTGCCTGCAATCAGCAAAACCATCTTCATGCCAGTGAGTGGGTCTTTGTTCTAGCTGCAAATCATAGAATCATGGAATAACCAGGTTGGAAGAAACCCACTGGATCATTGAGTCCAACCATTCCCATCAATCACTAACCCGTGTCCCTCAGGACCCCATCCACCCGTGCCTTAAATGGAAGGACAAGAATAAATCCAATCCCATCTCAGCTTCTTTCACTCACAGTATTTCAGGTTTCCAGTTCTTGCAGCACGCCTGCTCCTGCACAGTATGATACCCCATTACATTAACACACACGCGCGTTCTATGTGCATGATATTAAAGGTGACATTCCCAGCAAATAAACATGACAGACTGCCATGGCTCTAGGCACCTAATTTAATTTCCTCTGGGATTTAAACCTTAGAAGCTCAAATTAAACAAATAGGCCCCGTTCACTTATGTTTCAGACCTGAATCTAGAGTTTTCCTCCAACGCTGCTAACTGATCCTATCACCAGGACACTGCACAGAGATGACTATGATGAAGCAGCTTATTCCCTCCCCAAAAGGAAAACCGAGCCCCACGGTTGTACTGCAGCCGTGGGAAACACCGCTGCAATCTGGAGGGCAATGGAAGCCGTCTGGTGCACACTGAGCAGGTTTCTTCTCCCATGAAATGTCTTCGCTGGTGCTGAGGAAGCAAAGGAGCTCTCCCGAGCGGCAGCAGGAGTCCCAGGAGCCCCAGCAGCCGGGCGCTCGCAGCGCTGTGTTTTCACAGCTCTGTGCAAACAGCCCTGCCAGCCCAGCCTGCTCGATCTGGTTACGGGGTGTAGCTCACCCTTTGTCATGGGTGTTTGCAGTATGAACAGGGAAGGGCCTCGCCGGCCAGCTGCAGGTATCTGAAACATCTCCTTGGGTGCTGCACGGTCCTGCTAGCACCAGGATCTCCCTGACCTGACCCAGACACGTGCCATCCCACTGCGAGCAGATCCAGGCTCCATTTTCCGTGCGCGGTGCGGCTCTGCGATTGTTAGTCACGCTGCGGATGCCTGAGAGACGATGACTACCTCACCAGATAAGCCCCTGTTTTCTATCACAGGTACCTACCGCACAGCCGAGCCCCAGAGTTTGGGTTCTCACCACCTCGCTTATCGCTGCATGTGTCCAGACACGTTATAACATACCAGGCTGGGCTGATTATTCAAGCGGATGCGCTCTGGGAACACACAGGCTGCGCGCATGATGTCTCCCTCTCGTGGCAAGTCCCACCTGAGCTTGCTGAAACCTTCTTCTCACCTACAGGGCTTACCTGGGGGTCAACTGAAGGAGCTCGAGTTGAAGCTTCCAGTGCTGAAGCTTTCATACCTACAGATAGTTGAGGAACCTGTATTGCGACTTGTTACAGGGACGTGGCTGTGAGAGCGTGAAAACAGGAGAGATCTAACAACGCACTCAAGGTCATGGGGCTCTAGACCTCTTTGGTTGACTTTGAAAGCAACTTAGTAAAACATTAAAGACTTTATAGTCAATTTATAAGTACCACCCCGAAGTTAATATCCTATCTCCCACTCTAAGGTTCAACCCTCCCATGAAGGCTGGACGTTCTCAGCCCAGGAGAGGTTGGCAGGGGCCTGAGCTCACACTGATGCTGGAAGCCTCGTACAGCTGGCAAGTCTTCGATCAAGGAAGACTCTTCACAAGTTGATCCAGCAATTGAGCCGTGTCCCTGTGCAATTTCAGGAAACACACTTGGTCCAGAGGAAGACCCAAGCGACTGGCCCAGGGACAATGGAGCAGAGGAGCTTTTGCTGACAAAAGCCAGTTTTCTTGCCTACCCAGAAACAAATCAAACAATCCCACACTTTGCCCTAGCGCTCTGTTTGCATTAAACATCCCCACTTGCTTTTCTAGCCTGTTTGTCAAAGAAAAGAAACCGTGTTTTATTAGTTCTGGACTTATCACAGAGCTGGCTTAGGTGTCTCACCCAGAGAAGGTGGGGACGCTTTGCAATAAACTCCTATGTAAACCGTACCAACCCTCCTAAGAAACTTTCATCCATCCAGGTGCTTTGGCTGGAATGGGTGGAGCTCTCATACCCTAAGCCAAATGTCACCTGTTACATCTGCAAATATCCAGTGGCTTTTAGGAGATAAAATGGTTCAGCTTCATTCCTGTCGACAGCACAGCAGAAAGTGAAGTTAAAGTGTGTCGGCATCTCCCACTGAAATTAAGACACTACCAGTAAAACCCTCTGATGAATCACGCTTTGTGCCACGAGCATCCCCCAGCCCATCTCTCTGCTCATAGAATCACAGAATCACTAGGTTGGAAGAGACCCACCGGATCATCGAGTCCAACCATTCCCATCAATCACTAACCCATGTCCCTCGGCACCTCGTCCACCTGCACCTTAAACCCCTCCAGAGAAAGTGAGTCAACTCCCTCCTTCATCAGCCCGTTCCAGTGCCTAATGACCCTTTCTGTGAAGAATTTTTTCATCTCGCTGCTTTGTTTTGACTGCAAGAGGTTGAGGGCAGAGGCCTTGTCTGTGCATCTTCCCGCATCACGCCCAGCCCCGACACTGTCTGCGGAGGTCTGACTGCACCACAGCTCCCATCACAGCCTCAAAGGTACCAGTGTCGCAACAAACACCTTTGATGGGAAATTCCACTGTTGCTCTTCCAAGAGATTCACAACCCTCCTTCGTAAAGGAAAAACATCCACTCACAGACGCCTCAGGGACCCGATTGCTTCACGCTGTGATGCTACAATTACAGAAGAGGAAGTACAGGATGACGCTGAAAGATTTTGGCCTTGTGGGATCTCTCCTTGCGGCATTCCCAACCACCAGGCTTCTCCTGGGGACCTGAGCTCCTCGGAGCCCAGCCTGACGAGATCTGTCTTGCAGGCAGAGCTGCTTTCAGTCTGCACATAAAGTTTGGTTCATTTAGAGAAAGAGGTGACAAGGGAGCGAAGACAACAGGCGATACCAACTTTTTCAGAGTGAAAATCATAGAATCAGCAGGTTGGAAAAGACCCATTGGATCATCGAGTCCAACCATAACGTAAAGGAATGTAAATGTAAAGGAATAACAAACATTTCAGGAAATGCTCCAAGTGGGTGGAAGAAAAACTACACAAAGCAGCCAAAATGTAGTTTGAGAAGGAAGGGAGGGGCATTAGGCTGGAGACAGGCCACTTAAGAGGGGTGGAAGAACTTGACTCATCCAAAACTAGCCTGGACAAAGCACTAGAGAACATGCTGCAGGGCAGCTGATCCAAGAAGGACCATGATAAGCTCCATAACGGGACAGTTTTATCCTAGTGGAAGTTGATTTCCCCCAGTGTCTCATTCAACAGCGAGAAAGAACATAAAGAGATGAAGCAGTGAGGTTTTTGGGGAAGACAATAAACTTACTGGAAAGTGTTAGGTTATATTGCCCTAGACCTGCTCGAGAATTTGGGGGAAGCCACTGAAGCCACTGAGGGGAGACCTCATTCCTCGAATCCTGGGGTCAGTTGTGGGCCCCTCAGCACAAGGATGTTGAGGCTCTGGAGCGAGTGCAGAGAAGAGCAACAAAGCTGGGGAAGGGGCTGGAGAAGAAGAGGAGCAGCTGAGAGAGCTGGGGGTGTTTATCCTGGAGGAGGCTGAGGGGAGACCTCATTGCTCTCTGCAACTGCCTGAGAGGAGGTTGTGGAGAGGAGGGAGCTGGGCTCTTCTGCCAAGGGACAGGGGACAGGACGAGAGGGAATGGCCTCAAGCTCTGCCAGGGGAGGGTCAGGCTGGACATAAGGAAAAATTTTTTCCCAGAATGGGTCATTGGGCAGTGTCAGAGGCTGCCCTGGGAGGGGGTTGATTCCCCTTCCCTGGAGGTGTTTAAGGGACGGGTGGATGAGGTGCTGAGGGACATGGGTTAGTGACTGATGGGAATGGTTGGACTCGATGATCCCGTGGGTCTCTTCCAACCTGGTGATTCTATGATTCTATGAAAAGAATAAGTTTTTTGGGGAAAGATGCATAAAGCTGCTTTGGGGAAGAGCAGGTTGTAGTTGTTCACAACTCAAAACTGTGGGTGGTGCCCTTAAACTCACCTTAAACTCAAGTCTGGGGAGACCAAAACTCAGTCCCCGTCTCTTCAGGAGAGGACACAACCCATAGCTGCCAATGACAAGAGAGCATCTCCAGCACCAGAGCAGCTCCTCCAAACGTCGCTTTGAACCTCTGCTGCTGCCATTATACCCATGTGCATAAACGATTTAGCATGTGGTAGAGCCGAGAGAAGAACCAGATGTGCTCATTTCCAGGGGAATGTCCTAACTCCACCGGAACACAGTCATTCTCTTGTGCTCTGTCTCTGTGACTAATTCAGTGTTTTATACGATGTGGAACAACTCCAGTTGGACGAGCCGAGGAAGAACCAAAATACCCTGCAGTTGTGGTGCCCGTGGAGCCAAGAAGCAGAAACAGGGGTTCAAATAAAAGGAAAGGAATAAAATATGAGTTTCTCGTCTCCTACGTGACCGGGTAATCTTCCAAGGGTTGACTGGAAGAAGGTAAAACTTCTAACAACTCCGGTTGCATTCTGTAAATCTAGGTGGGGGTTTTTAACGTTGTTTTTATTGAAGAAAACTTTCTATTTCTGGTTTCATTCAACAATGAAGGCTTTTCTTTCAGCTTTGGGTTTCTTTAAGGCTTTTGTTTCAGCAAGAAAAAAACTGAAAATATTTTAGAGATTGGGCTTAGTCTGATCTTCTTCCCCGGATTTTTCACTCAGTTTGCCAAACCAAAAGAATGGCTCGTCCCCCATGACCCTGCTCACATAATTCCCACCACCCCACCTCCCCCCTGCCCTGACTGCCAGCACAGATAGCACATGTTGATCGTTTCTGAACGCTGGATGCTTCCCACAGCCTCCACTCACCTATCCTGCCTGCAGGCACATTTAACATTTCCTATGAGAAGTTTGACCTTGCTGTCCTAAGCCTCCACTTATTTTTCCATGCTGGATGCCTTGGTTTTGATTTTTTTTTTAAGGTTTTTAGGGGAAAAGGAATCAAGTTATCACAGAGAGGTACTCTGGAAAAAAATTTTTTTTGACAGTACTTATGAGGAGCGGCTGAGAGAGCTGGGGGTGTTTATCGTGGAGAAGAGGAGGCTGAGGGGAGAGCTCATTGCTCTCTGCAACTGCCTGAGAGGNTTATGATTATCTGATTCACTGTTTGTCCCCAGCCTTCCAGAGAAATGTACTGAAGAGCCCTGTTTACTGAGCCTGCGCCAGCCCGAGGTGGCTGTGCCCCAGCCGCAGGGCAGGGGTAGCTGGGAGCAGTTTGCCCTGCGATCATTCCTCTGAGTGCCAAGGGATTGCTATGGCACCAGGCACATCAGGACTAAAGAGAAGGGGAAGCTCTCCAGCGCTCTCAGCCTTTCGGCTGGAAGTCAGGCCGTGTGGAGGAGGAGAAGGAATTTCCCAGCTTGAATGAAGGGGAGGAGAGGAAGGCAGAGCCGGGCCAGAATGAGGGGAAGACGGAGACACAGAAAAACAGGATGGAGGGCAGAGCAGCGGCCAAAGCCCGAGGCCACACAAAGGGCAGGGAGAGCGGAGGAGAACCCCGTTTCCACAGCCTCAGCATTCACACGCTGTCTGCTGGACGCTGCGGACCTACTGGCATGCGAGGTGAGCAAAGAGCGTCCTCCAGCAGCGGCTGGTGCCAGGGAATTGTACCCCGGCCCTGCTGCGAGTTCCTCGGCTCACGCAGAGACACAGACCTTGTGCTGAGAATCGGAGGGTGCCAACTGCAAATGAACCATAGCCTCCATCTGCCTAACAGAATTCGTTCTGAAACCGAGTAAATTACCTGGAAAAAAAAGCCAACCCTCTATGCTCAGAGACCAGCAGCACTGGGCATACAGGACTTTGGAAATGGCTGCAGAGAGATGGCCTGAGCCGCGCTAATCCCCACCGTGCATCTGCCTGACGAAACCAATCTGTAATCACAGGATCGCCTGCTGGTTTTCTCCCACGAGACCTCTGCCCTGCTCAGTCCTCAGGATGGTTCTGCTCACTGAATGCAGCATTAGTCATCATTTCTTTTCATTATCATTCAAGTTGTTTCCCCATTCCCTCCTGCTCTCTTCCCTTTTATTCAGCGTGCTCCGTCCGACTGCTGCCGGCGCGGATCACACTGGAGGCGCCTAACCTGACCGTCCTCACCATCCTCACAGCCTCTGACATGCTCAGCCTCACATTTCTACAAGGCTGTAGAGCATTTCTCTCCATGCAGCTGATAGGAGAGGGAGGCTAAAAGCAGCTAAGAGACCTAATAAAGTCACAGAGCAAGGAGCTGAACGTGGGTCTTTGAACATAGCTGCTCCCCAGCCCCAGAGACATCCCTCCTCTCTCTTGACCTGCAAACCCAAATTTTAAGCTCTTCCTGAAGTTGTTTCTGGTGTTCATCTCTGGATCTGGAATGCTTGGTGAGAACTGAATTAATCATGGAATCATGGAACAACCAGGTTTGAAGAGACCCACCGGATCATCGAGTCCAACCATTCCCACCAATCACTAACCCATGTCCCTCAGCACCTCGTCCACCCGTCCCTTAAACCCCTCCAGGGAAGGTGAATCAACCCCCTCCCTGGGCAGCCTCTGACACTGACCAATCACCCTTTCCATGAACATTTTTTTCCTAATGTCCAGCCTAAATCTCCCCTGGTGGAGCTTGAGGCCATTCCCTCTCATCCTGTCCCTTGTCCCTTGGCAGAAGAGCCCAGCTCCCTCCTCTCCACAACCTCCTTTCAGGTAGTTATAGAGAGCAATGAGCTCTCCCCTCAGGATGACTCGAAGAAGGTTTTCCTGAACAGACACAGGAAAATCGGTGAAGAGAAAACTGAGCCTGAACGCCCTCTTCTTGCGGGTGCCCATCTCCGAATTTGCAGGCCTCTCTTTTCCAGCCCACCCAGCATTGCAGGGCACAAGGGGATCTGCAGAGGAACCTCTCCTGGCCTCCTCCTGCCGCTGTGAACACAGATCAGACCCTGGGTCTTGAGCTGGCCACCCACAAACTGAAGAACACAAACTTAGTTGCCTCCTGAGAACATTTTACTTTGAAACAGCATCGAGAAACAACTGAGCAGTAGAGGCAGGAGCAGCACCCACTTCTCCAGGGTGAACATTTAACAGGCTTCACCATGAGCCTATTGTGATTTTTCTGCATTTACCTGCCTCCCTCACCGCACACCTTCTAATTTTCACAAACAAACAAACTGGAAGTCCTACAGGCAGGAGCCAGCTTTACTCCACACTCCTGATTCATGTCCCAAACACACTGCATCTTTGTGCGCTGGATGAGGCAGGAATGCTTTGTAAAAAAATACATGTTATCCTTCCATGCTATCAAAATACACAAGTCTCTACGGCTAAAGCATAGGGACTATTGTTCAGATATTTTTTTGAATTCTCTGTGCTTGATTTTGCAGTTAATGAGGACTCTTTAACTACAGGTTTGTTTTTACTGAGCTGCATTGGCTCGTATGTCAGAGTCTGCAGCAATATCTGATGCGCAACGTGCACGTTGCACATGATCAAAGACTCGAGTGTCATCTTCTTCCCTAGAACAATGACTGCCTAAAGCAGCGGGAGCAGGAATTATCTAAAGGTAGCGTTAAACAAACCTCCTTCTCCCCTCTGGGTAGAGTAAGCAGTCCAGGTGAGCAAGGTAGGAGGGGAGAACAGGCTGCTTTGTGCTAGACAGGCAGAGAGCTCCACATAAAAGCCGAGGAGCTTTGCAGAAGCATGTCCTGACTCCCCATCACCGGAGCCTTAATGATGGTAATTCCCAAAGGATGATGCACGCTGACAGGCTTTGACACAAACTACCCCAGGATAATATTAATATGTATTAAAGGCTCAGGCAACTTTATTGGGACAGGCTTGATCAGCAACGCATTTCAACAGAGCATCTCTATCACCTCCCGGAACACAAGCAAGGGAGGGAAGGAGAAGGCACGCACAACCTCGCCTCGCTCTGAGTGGGTTTTAGAGACAAACAAGGTTGATCCGTGCTGAACTGCGTGCCTGGCACAGCTCAGATCTTGGACCGAGAACCTTGGATGCTCTGCCACGAACACTGTGGGGCAGTTAAAGTCGGAGCCTGCCTGCGCCATCGGCATCCTTAACCCTCCAGCACAGGGCCAGACACATCCCGCAAAGCCTTTCTGTGTGCGCCGGGAACATCCACCCCTTGGAAAGAAGAGGTGCTCAGGAGGCAGCGTGGGGGCTCTGCTGTCACAGCACTGGGGGAGGGGGACTGGAAGAAAGAACCGCGGAAGCCTTTGATCATGTGTAATGTTAATGCAAGTGTTACACATCAGAGACTCTGCCAGGGTAACTAGCATATAAACAGGAGCCCAGTGTTAACAAGGAGGACTTCTTGAATATGTTTGTACGTCTCTGAGTCAAAGCAATTTCCCTATTCAACAATACATGACACAGTGGAAGGGGTTCAGAAATAAACCAGCCTGACATGCTTAGACCTTTAATAGAATTTAGCTTCTGAGAACTAATTAAATGTTACTTAAATGAAACAAAAAAAAAAAATATCCAAGTACTTGGGAAAGGTGCCAATTTGACAGTTCTGGAGAACGAAATAATCTAATCACCCCCAGAGCCGGGGCAGCAGCAGGACAGGCTTCTCCTACTAACATGCCTCAAACGTGACCTGGAAAGTCTGTTGATAGAAACGGGGCGCACGTCTCCGTGGGCTAATGACTCCTTGCCTTTTCTGCTGAGACTGCTGAAATGGTTCCTCCCCGCGTACCAGCTGTGGTGGTGACAGGGACACCGGCCTGGTAGAGACCTACCAAACTCCTGCTAACCCTCCCCTGGAAGCCAGCGACTCTGAGCACGTCGCTCAGCCCGGGCCGCGGGGGCATGTCCCACCTTGGGCAGGCTCCACTCCAGCCCGCGAGATGTAAACAGGAGGTGCTGTGTTTAGTCTGCAGGTTTGGTCTTTCACTGTACCAAAGCTCAGGCTTGAAAAGGAGTCGCTCTTTGGCTGCAGTGAAGTTGAGGGCAGGATTTTTGAGGCTCTTATTTCACCCCTAAAACAGGGAAAAAGTCCAAAGCAGGAGGCACCTGCCATCTCTCTTCCTCTCCACAGTCCCTCCATTTACTTGTCTTTCATAGAATCTTAGAACAACCAGGTTGGAAGAGACCCACTGGATCATCGAGTCCAACCATTCCTATCAAACACTAAACCACGTCCCTTTGTCTTTGCAACAAACCCCTGCATTGCAGTGATCTGCTCTCAGCCGTCAACTCTCCTTGGAGCCCATCGCTGTGCCTGGGGTCCCAAGTGGAGGAGGAAAATCCTCTCTGGGCCTTGCTGGGAAAGCTTTGTGGAGCTTGGCCAGCCCAGGCTGCAAGGGACTAAGCTAAATACAACTCTCCCTCTTGGAAATTCTACGGACCACAACTTCTTCTGAAGCAAAGCCGCATGTGACTCCCTCCTCCACTCCCAGCACCGCAAGGGACTGCTGAGCACGGATGGAGCCTCCCGTTGCTTATTAAGCCAAGAGCCTCAGACACTCCCACGTGGATCTCACACAGCCGGGTGCTCCTCCTCTTGTCCCATGCTGCTTTTAGCCTCCCTTCCTCCTCCACTCAGTCTGTCCTTCGTTCTCATAGCAGGACCAGGCAGGAGCCAGTCACGTCAGAAGAGAAGATGCAAGAAGTTTATCTAGTGGAGGAGACAAACAGGGGAACTTTGCTTCTCCCCGCCCCTCAGAAGCCAGTGATTCTCCACCTTTCTCTCCCTCCTGTTTCAAAAAATTCCTATAATTTTCAGCAGGCGTGGAAGCAAACAGGTTCATAAGGGTTAAGATTAGTCCCATGTCTGAACGGTGACCTAATTATTACCATTTTTCACTGTTTAGAGGTTACCCGACTACTCCACACATCAACACATTTCGAGATGTGATGCAAATGCAAACAAACACTCAAGTGTTTGGAGTTAACACAGTCACAAGACCCCGTGTATGGTGTTGTTGGCAAGCGCAGGAACCAACAGCAAACGACCCACCCTTAAACCTGACCGTTTGCTGTTAATCATTACAGGAGCGCTGCACTTTCCAGCCAGTGTAATCAAAGCACGCGAGCTCTTTGAAAATCCCTGCGCGCAAGGCGATTCTAGCCGAGATCAGCTCCTTTACAAGCCGTACAGATTTCAAGGTACGATGTCCTCCAGACGTACGGCTACGGGCGGCGGAACGCCTCGAAAACAAGTCACTGGAAGGTTAAATGCAATAGCACGACGCTAAAACATCCCCCCCCGCCTTCCAAACGCGAGAGGAGACAGGAATGCCACGGCGATAGTGAAGGTGAAGATGCAATGAGTGCAATTAATCCCTCAGAGATGGGCTTTTCTCAATAAACACATTCCCCAGAGCTTTTTTGTTTTTGCAATAAGCTTATAAGCATAAAGAAATTCAAGGTTAGACTAGCGCTGCGCCATCATCATTAGCGCATGGCTGCTCCATGGGGCGTAGGGCTGACCCTCAGCACCAAGCAGATGGGGAGTTTCCAAGGAAAATACGCGACAGAGCAAAAAATCTGGATTGCAGAAAATGTGTGGGTGCTTCGAGCAACCATGAGCTTTTGTCGAAGAATCAATCGGAAAAAGCTAAAACTGAAAGAAGCCGAGTTCTCTGCGCTGCTCTCCTGACATCTCGGCTTTGGAGGATCACAGTCCCACAGCTTTCTAGCTCTTCCGCCCTGGCTCCACTCTGGTTTAGGTCATTCCACTCTGCCTCCCCAAATTCCTTTGTGGAAGAAATCAAGAGTAAATAAGAGCCTGTAAAGTGCCCGCTGACTCCAGGAAACGGACGCTACCGCAGTCACAGATGAGTTTTGAACTTTCCAGCCAGCGCTTATCAATTTGACTTCCACTAATATAAACACTAACAGTTCCCCGTTATTTTTCGAGCCCATAATTACTGAAAAGTATTGCGCAAGAGCTCTGAGAGACGCTGCAGCAGAAAATACAGTTTGCTACACTTTTAAACCACATCAGCCCTTAGCGGGATCATTTTTAGGACAGAGTAAAAGGAGAAAGGGAGAGGAAAAGGAAGGGGGGCTGTCTCACTTGCAACCAAGGTCCGTGTGCTGCATAGGGGTGCTCCTCGGTAGCGAAGGCTCCTTCTACTCCCGTTGACACAAACGTGATCGCTGTGTCCCCTGTAATACTTTTATACGTAAAGTGCCGTCCATGGAGGAGCCGTCCCCTAGGGAATAAAACACACACACGTGTGAATTGAGAAGATGTGAGCAGCTTTCAGCAGAACCATGATCATAGAATCATAGAATCGTAGAATGATAGAATCACCAGGTTGGAAGAGACCCACCGGATCATCGAGTCCAACCATTCCCATCAAACACTAAACCACGTCCCTCAGCACCTCGTCCACCCAGCCCTTAAACCCCTCCAGGGAAGGTGAATGATCTTTCTCCGTGGCTTCTGCCACCGCTATGGGAAACCATTTTGAAGGCAGCAATTATTCATTTTTTTTTAAGGAATATATGAATTATCAGCTCCGCCAAGCAGGTCACAAGCCTCCTTCTGAGGCAAGGAGTTCCCCTTTATCTCCCCACTTCAATCTCAGGGCCTTGTTTCGGAATGAGATACGTCTAAATCTCGCTGCATGCCGGTCCCCGTGACGAGGCGCTGATGTATTTAAGGGCAGGGGACTCCCAGCCTGTCGGTGAGATGAAAACTAGAATAGAATCCAGGCTCCACATCATGTGGGAATGTGAAAGTGCATCTCTAAGCAGGTTCGTTGGTGGGGCCAAACTTACCTACCAGGCCAATATCTAGCAATTCATTTCCCTGGTGCTTGGCAAACGTAACCTGTGTACACACGGGATTATCTACGGTATCATCTCCTCTTTTTTTTTGCGTTCAGTGCTTTCTGCAGGGAGATTTATGGTATTTAGGCTCAGAGCATGTTGGACACGCGTGCACAGCTCCTGACATGCAAGAGGGCGAGTTCCATGTAAAGTACAGAGTGTCTAACAGAGTCACAGTTGCTGCCAGTAACTGAGCTGCAGGAACCGATCAGGACAGACTGTTCATGCATTTGTGATGTAAAATAAAATATATTCACGTTAACTATCCCACTGGTTTCTTAACAGGCACAGGCGAGTGTGCACCTGCTCCTGATAACTCTGATACTACAGAGATGTTACTCATTAAGCTAAAGCAACTCAATCACCCACAAATCATTTGTCTCTACCCCACAGTTCATCTTGATGTTAAGAACAGAGGCATTTTAAAAAATAGAGCTGACTGAAGTCGTGGAAACCTAGAAAAGTCACTTAGAGGGGGACGCAGAGCCTGAATTTAATGTTTTGTTCCTTCAATCACAGAAGTGACATAATTTATCTAGCAAACCACACTTGCATGCATAAAAACTGACTGCAAAGAGCTGTTGCAAAATCACTTTGTCCGAGCCCCTAAGCCAGAATTAACAACTTAAGAGTTTTCTTTGACAGAAAACACCCTTTCTTTATCACAAAAAGTTGTCAGCATCAGACTAATAAAAAAATCCCTGTACTAACACTATCCTATTTCAGCACACAAAATACACTGGAGGACATAAAGAGAATGAGAAACAATTTTACCACGACGAGCGCGCATGCAAAGAATCATCTGTTTCCAATGTGTTGTGGCAAAACCTCTCAGCTCTGGCCTTTAAAGCCCCATTGCCTGCGTGTCTGTCTGGTGAAACAATGCCGCAAGACAAAAGCAGCGTGTGAGCACGAACCGCGGAGCGAGGACGGCTCCACTCACCTTAGACAGAGGGGAATGAGAGCTCCAGACTCCTGGTTGAATTTCAGGTGCACGCTCTCCAGCTGCCTCGTGCGGATGAGCTCGTGAGGAATGATCGCTGCTGAGCTCTCGCTCTCTAAACTGTCCTTACGGCTTCTAAGGGAAGAGGGAAAACACGTATATTTAGGGTCCCAGTGCTGTGTGCTGTTTCTGCTGTGTTTCAGAGCGACTGTGCAAATATTGAAGGACACAGGAGCAAATTGCTATGAAGACACATCTGAGTTCTCATCGCCCCTACAGAGATGCAGCCTCCCTCAGACTAGAGGTCACAGCAAGCAGCTCTTCACCTTGATTTGATGATCTAGAACACACACCGCGCACACACATAGTTTATCCCTTCCCACTACACAAGAAATCAAATTTCCAGGAAGAGCTGCAGCCAAACTACACTCTCCAGAACCCCAAACCACTATCAAATGGTTTGGAAGGATCACTAGGCGCCCCCTCCCTCCTGCTTTTGCTTTATTTTCAGGATTTTTTAGGCAGTGGCTTGCAGGGAAGAGTTGCCCAGTCCCTTGTGCCCTTGCTAAAATATCTTTGAGGTCTGAGGCATTCTGACAATTGTCTCCAGATCATTTCTATCCACAGTTCAACCAAAAGGTTTTAAGAACACTCTGTTTCCACCAGCATCAAGTGCAAGAGCCAAAAGATCCTACATGTCACAAGTAGGGCATTCACAGGCTGCTTTCCCTTCTAAGTGGGGCTGCCTTAAGACAACGAAGTTTTCTATGATTCTATGATTTGCTTTCTTATTTATTCATTCATTTCTGCAAGGCCAGCATATCGTGGAGCTATGACTAAAGGTTATGTTGTTACATGATTAGGAACTTTGCCAGACGGAATCATGGTATATCCCAAAATCCTTGACCAGAAACACTTTTTATGTTCAAAGAGCATCAACCTAATCGCTTACTTGATAGTCCAGAACAAAGAATGAAGGACGGGAGGGTTATGATTTTTGCAGGTGACGTGGACTGATGTCAGTTGTGGGCCCCTC
>WAAB01017955.1:0-59809 GCA_013389865.1 Piaya cayana
TCCCTCCTCCCAGGCGAGCCAGGGTCTTCAAATGGGAGGTGTTCCAGACCTTCAATCATTTTTGTGGCTCTCCTCTGGACCTACTCCAACAGGTTCATGTCCCTCCTGTGTGAGGTTTCTAGAGCTGGACACAGTATTCTTGGTGTGGTCTCACCAGAACAGAGCAGAGGGGCAGAATTGCCTCCCTTGACCTGCTGGTCACGCTTCTTCTGATGCAGCCCAGGATATGGTTGGCCTTCTGGGCTGCAAATGCACATTGCCATCTCATGCCCAGCTTCGAATCTGCCAGTAACCCCAAGTCCTTCTCCTAAGGACTGCTCTCAATCTTTTCACCTGCCAGCCTGTGTTGATACTGAGGATTGTCCCAGCCAAGGTTCTTACTTCATGTTTCTTTACCTTCAGCCCTTGCTGCATAGGTTTATATTTATGCTGGTCCTCTTTAGCAGTCTGCTTGCCTCCCTGTTAGCCTTGTTCCTGCTGTACACCTCCCTCTAGGTACAGACTACAGCCACCTGAATGAAAAATACAGCCCGTGCTGAAGCTCAGTAACTCTTTTCACACTGCAACAAAAGCAGTTAAAACCTTCCTCTTCTGTGAAGATATAATTTCTCAGCAAGGATTTTTAACAGCCAAGGTTTAGTTGCTACGCTGAGTAGTTATGCCATTAAGGTCAAAGTCTACAGGTTTGATAGTACAAGGCCAAAAGCAGATGCCATGTGATTTCAGGCTATAGGCATCCATTTAGTGGTGTGATCTGAAAGGAAGGCAGTATATGGGGCAATTTGCATCACAAAGTATATGCAGGTGATGGTGCAATATGACAGGAGATATTATTGAGATTAAAATTTACACATACAGCCTAAATTGGGATTATATTTGTCTGAGAAACAATGGTACCCTGCGAACAATTACTAAACAGCTGATAATTTAATATTGACTGTTTCCAGTAAATATTCCCCTAGTTTCCTATTCCCAGCTAAGATTAATTTTATGATCAGAAAGAAATTTGATCAGAACTGCATTGACGGTGCAATAGCAGTGATATTACACGGGTTGAGGATATGTGTTGTGCCTTTGAATCACTATAGGATAAACCAGTCAGGAGGGAATGATGATGGCTTGTGATATAAGCTCTGCAAGAAATAATGCCTCTTTGGTTTTGGAAAGGAGTTATTTTTATCTATTTCTTTTCTGTCTTCAGTCTGAGAAGCCTTTTCCTCACTTTGAAAGAACAGCCAGTCTTTGTTTTATGCCTTTAAAACTCAGAGGACACTTTTGGTTGAAACCTATGCTAATCATGATTATTGCTGGTTTGATTTCTTTAAAAAAGTCCAGAAGTCGAGGTGAATGCTAGCACACCATTTGTTTTGTTGTTATAAGCTATGTTAACAACATTAATCTCTGTCCTTCTGTATTTCTACCCTGTCCAAGGTGACAGATAGCCCTCTCCTTCCCCTCCTGCTTCCATCTATTCCTGCTAGATCAGCTTTTCCCATCACAGGTGGAGCAGCTCACCCACGCTAGCTCTCAATGGTTTCTGGTTAGTCCTTCACCAGTCATTTTGCAATATCACCTTCCTAGCTCTTCTACTACCATCACATTAGATATTCGCTGCTTCACAGTGCCTGTTAACTGCATGGTTTGCTACTAATACCTGACTCTGAATGGAGACATCTTACTCAGCTTTCCCAGCACCACTTGCTGCCTTTCTTTATTTCCATTTCTAGGAAGGGTTTCACTGATATCTGAGAAGCAGGGGAGGAATCTGGATATGGTTGACACAAATCCCAGAAAACATTTGTCTGTTTGTCTTATGCGCTAATTAGCTCAGACTTGGTCAAGAGTGCTCTGAACTTCTATTTATTTATTTTAGTAATTTCTATAGCATCTATCACCATGACAGCAATGTGCTCCAATGGTAGGAAATTAAAACACATAATGCAGGTAGCTAATCAAATGCAGAAGCAAACAGAAGAATTTTGCACAGAGCCCTTGGTGTTGCTACAGTCCCACTTTGACAGGCAGATGAGTTTCTCTTTCTGCAGTTAAAAAAAAAAGATATTTTGTTTGTTTCAAATTCCCTTTTCCCTTGGAAGCATAAACATGAAATTACTCTATCTTCCTCTGTTGGGATGTCTTACTTATTTTCCTGCCAGTAGCTGTTAAATAGATGATGTTTAATTATTTTCTGGCCTTAATTCATGGCTTGCATAGTTCAGTGTGGGGATTATGGTAGTATGGTGTGGACTAATCTGCACTGCTGAGGCGCAGCCTGGTCTTAGCAGATCCATTGCCTCCATGGCCTGGATCTGTCCTCCCGTAGCTGCCCAGACTCCACCAGCCCTCCCCTCTATGGTGTGCTGTCTCTTATTAAGAGTCTTATTTCACCCTTTCCCATTCTGGGGCTGTACAGGAGTCAGAAGGTCTCTGCACACAGGCAGGGGCTGAATGCTATCTCAAGGCTCCTGGGTGAAACACACTCTTCAGGTAAGAGCAGGTGAAAGCGCAGCTGTCCAAGTTTGTGCCATGCACCGAGCTGCCTGCTCAGCTGTGCAGCAGAGCTGGTAAGAGGTTTCAGCAGCCAGGAAAACCCGCTAAGCAGAGAAGAGAGGTTAATTCTGCCTGGATAAAAGGGAAACACCAAGCCAATAAAGCTATCTTTTATTGCTTTGTCTTTGAAGCAGCAGGTACCAGCAGAGAGGGATTGGGAGCTTGTTTTCATGGTTAGGAGTCACTAAGCTAGTGAGTTGTTAAGGTTAAATAATTATCTTAATGAAGAAAGACTGAGGGACTTAAACAAGACAAAGGCAGGAAGTGCAATGGGGCCACAAGAGCCATGATCTCGTGGACAGGTGACCCTCCAACTTGCCTTCTCCTCTTCTCATGGAGCAGGGACGGGGGCAAAAGAGAATCCCGCAGGAAAACAATTCTGTGCAAACCTCTCAAATCTTTGGAAAATGTTTGTTTGGAAGGATCCAAACTAGATCGCTTTTATGGACTTCATGAAGCTTTTTATTTTAGCAGCATTTGAACACAAGTGTTACTGCACTTCCCAGCACGTCATGATTTTTCTTCAGTTTTCTCTTTCTGGGCTGCAGCCAATTCCTGTCTCAGCATGTTGCACCCTCTCCCATGGACATCGTTCACACGCAACCTCAAATCCCTCCAGTCCTGGCGTGTGGCAGTAATGAGTGCCAAATCATCAAGTCAGCTGGTGGATGGCCGTATGCGAGTAGCAGAGCTAGGGCTAAAACTCTGCTTGTCTGATGTCCTTCACTTTAGATATAAGGCTCTGCAGTGCAGCTCTCACCTCCCTCCTCAGCACACAAGATTTTTCTGGTATGAAGTAGCTAGTGTAGGGCAGATGTTTGTGATTGCATCTACATCTCTGGGTGTGCAATACAGCTGTGTGATGACAGCAGTGTTTTGGGCTTCAGGTGTTCAGATAATGGGAATATTTAAAATGACTGTTTAAAGAAGAGTAATTTAGAAAAATACTAAGAAGAAAGCTATTTCAGAAAAATATTAAATAGAATAAATGTCAAATAAACCATGTAGAGAGACTAGTAAAAGCGTAACAAAATCATTTTGGGTTCCTTTTAACCTTGATAGGGACTCTCTGATCTCTTTAGTTAAGGTATCACATATGTTAATAGCATTCTTGACGCTGTTAAAGATTTCAATCAGAAGTCTGCTGACTTCTTTTGAACATTTTCATCAAATCATCACCTCATACTGGAGTCTTCAGATTATTTATTTGGGGGGGCAACAGGATTTTACCAAAACCAGTCTTTGTATTATTCTTCTTGCGCTTCAATTAGCTTTTATTTGTTTTTTTTTTTGAGTCAACAGTTCAAACAGTTACATGTACCTACTACAGAGTATTCTAATGGAATGTTTTCCTAATAAGCTTTCTCTAGAATTGAAAACTGAAGTGCATTTTTCTTGATTAGTGCTGATAAAATGTCTGCATTGTGAGCAAAGAATGACACAAAGCTTGAGTTCTTCCCTATACCTAGCGAATCTTTGTAGGTGGGTAGATTTTTTTTGCTTTACTCCTGCAAGCTAAGTCTAGATTTCATAGACTCATCGAGTAACTCATCTCCTAAATCCACATACTAACATTAGCACCTAAATCCTCTCAAAATAATTACATCCCTTCTACCTCAGGTTGTAAACTTGTGTGTCTTGTTAAACAGCAGTTGGTTTTCACTCTCCAAAGAACCAGTATTCAAGAGGAAGGGAACCAGATCCCAGGTGAGAGATGCTCCACAAAGTTAAGAGATTCATTATTTACCCATCCATCCAGATACATACAGGAGAGGTCAATTTACCAGTAGGGATTTTTCACCAGTGAATTACACTAATGAATGCATTAGTCTCTTTTTTATTTCTCTATGCAGCTTTTTGAGTCTCACTGATTTGAGACTGCACAACCATAGTACCTTGGTGTGAAAACTGGAAGGCAACTCAGTTTCTGAAATAGCAAATTTTAGCTCCTGAGTAGTACTCACTATCAGTCAGGTTCAGACTAAAGTCTATTTCTATTTTTTTTTAATAGGTATATGTTACTCCCTGGGCTGCAGATACTTAAAGTTTCCTGTTCTTGGAAACAAATCAAAGTTTGTTTCCCAGTCATCCGAGGACAATAACTTTATGAACCCTACGTTGCTTTGGAATCCTGTATGAGCATAATTGCGCAGCACTTTTTAATGATGAATGTAACCCCCAAAAGTCTTTTGCTGCCTGGGGAATGAGTGGACCTCACAAGTGCCTACTAAGAGTAATGGTGTCTAAATTTCAGCTCTGTTCTCTGATCCACAGGGGCAATTTCTCTCAACCTGAACCCAAAGTCTGTGGCAAACTGTTGTATTTAAGCTCCCTTGGGAGAGTATTTCATGGAATGGAGATTAGAAAGCAAGAAGTGAAAACTGGAAAGTGCTTCGTGGTGTCTCTTTAACAGCTTAGGATTGATTCATTTTAGTGTTTGTGTCTGGGTCTTTTTCACTGCAGCCTCACAGATCAATAGCACAATGGAGTCCCAACTCTTTTTGATGCAGCATATGGGAACGGGATCCATTATCTTTAGTTCCCAGGACTATAAAATGTCTAATAAACTCAGCATCAAGGGTGCCAGATTTGTACGGCACTGCCAGCTGCTCTAGCCTTGTTGTCTGTTAAGCTATGTTTTTAGTTTCATTATTGATGGGGAATGCTGATAGTTGAGCAAATGATGTTGCTTGCAGATTCAAGGCACTTTACTAAAGTATCAGTGATATTAGAGGGTTGAAAGAGGCTAAGAGTAAAAGAAAACCAGTCAGAAAATAGGCATCTGCAGAGTGAATTCATGGTTCATCAGGCTTACTTCTTTGGAAACTAGGAGGCCTCCAAACTTGTGCCTATGGGTGTGCCAGAGCAAGGAGACCCATCCATGGGAGATCAGGGGTCGTAGCAGGAGCAAAGCCATTTGGTAGAAGTCCCATTCATTGCAACGCTCTCCTGGCCTGTCTCCATCTTCCTTCTTTTTCTTTCTCTTCTGCCAGACAAAATCTGGATCAGAAAACAGAAGAAATCCTCAGTTCACTCTGTAATTAAAAAAAAATATTTGTTCATTATCTTATAAGCCTCTTTTCCCCATGTCAGTATGACTTGTAAAGGTGGCTTCAGCTGCCGTGCCTCTTCTTGCAGGGAGTGAGGGAAGTTTTCATGCTGCAATGAGAAATCAATTTAAATTCACATGGGCACAGTCAATCCCTAATCATGTCAGCAAACTCAGACTGGCTGCAGGAATCTGAGTAGGAAGTTCAAATGCTTCAGTGGCAAATATTCATTCCCTCTCACAGAACCCAACTCAGGGTTTCCCCGAGTGTTAGTCTTTTGCGCCATCATTTTTCTCAGTCTCTTCCCTAGCTGTTTACATTATGTCTGCCCCCTGTTTTTCCCACTCACTGCTCTGCGGCTTCTTCTGTACCTTCAAAAAAAATCCGTAATCACTGGAAATGGTGCAAAACTTGATCTTGCAGGTGGACATTTTTATGGCGGATTGTGGGAACAGCTTCCTACTCTGTTTTGCTTGCTCCCTGTGCATTGTCACTAGGGGCATGTTGCAGTTCCTGACCAGATTTTCTTTACTCCTCTGGGACATGGAGATCAAGCACAGCTAGGGGAAGTCAGGCAACATTTTCAACTTCTAATGCCTTTATTTTAAGCACTTCAAAATCAGTAGTAGGCACTCTAAATGAAAGCAATATGAGCCAGCATTCGCAACTTCCATTTAACCCACTGACAGTCAATAACTTTGATCCATCCTTAGATACTATTCTGTGGAAAAAGAATTCTGTGTATCCCACAAGCAGGACCATATTCTGCATCTTGGATATCTCGGATATGGGAAAATAAAATTTGTAACATTAATGTTCTCTTGAATCTGACCTGGGCTAAGGCCTGTATGGGTGGTGATTACAGTAGCTATCACCCATGCTTGCAGCTAAGCTGCTCTTGGTTTACAAGTCTATGGTCACTACCTCCTCTTTGCTGGCTCTTGACAGCCTTCTTAAAGCATTTCCAGTTTTTCAATCTTTGCCATCAATAACTGCAGCACTGGGGAAAAAAATTAAATGTTAAAGAAAGAGGACCAGGGGTTTTCTGTGAGCTACTTTCTTCAGTTATTTAAAATTTGTTATAATTACTGGGTATTTACAAATATTTTGGGGAATAATTTCTAGGTTTCCCTACTGTTTGCAGCTATTAGAAATGCTAAAGGCTGGCTTTCATGAAAATGAGGGACACAACAATGACATGTTCTACAAAAACATGACTTGGTGAAGATGTTTATCCTGACCAGAAGGCACTAAGAGGTGGAAGATTCATTACTTCCATTGATGCCTTGTTCAGAGCTTTTCACTTTTTTTAAATTGCATTCTTGCTGTCTCATATTTGCCTGTCTCAAGCTTCCAGCTACTGGGTCTTATCGCCCGTGTGAAAGAACTTCACAGTTCCCACTGTTTCATGAAGGTAATAGCATGTTGTAATCAAGCCACCTCTCAATCTTCTTTTTGATAAGCTAAACAGATTGTGTTCTCTATGTTTCTCACTCTGAAGCACTTTCTTCAGCTCTTAAACTATTTTTGTGGCACTTTCTGTGGCTTTTTTTTTGTTGCAGTCATCAGTTTTGCTACACCTTTATCTGAGTGCTGTTAGGAACTGGCCTCATCTAAACCATATGCAACCTAAAAAGCCATGCCTGAATTTTCTTACATTGCTCAATTTGTATATAAGGATTATTCTACCTCTTTTTAGTGCAGCTTTGCCCTGACAACCTGTGTTCAGTTGCTTCTCCATTATGACCTTAAACCTTTTGCCATTATTGTGGGATTACCCTATTGCCCATTTCTAGGAGTAGCCTCCACTCCGCATCCCTACCCTTTACTCCTGCCTGCATTTAGATGCAATTTATTTGAGTACCTTACCAAGTGTTGCACCATTTCCCACATGATTCACAGTCTCTCTGAGGGACTTCTAGGGACCCAGCTAAAACCTAACATAGGATGCTGATCTAATGCCTCTTGTCTGAGCTTCACAGCAGATTTGCCCTAGGAAAGGACTGTGGTCCATAAAAGATGATAAAATTAATCCCCCAGGCCTGTGTCCTTAAAGCAATGAAATGGGAAAAAAATAATTCTTTGCCTCCATCAGTGCATTTGGTGCTCTTGGATCTGTCCTTGTGACAGACCTGTTGCTACCTGTCATATCTTTTGGATTTCATGAAGACTCTTGGGAGGAAAATGTTTTCAGTGCTTTGGTCACTTCTGATCTGTAGTGGAAACATTTCTGTATGAATCCCACTCAAAAATACTTCTGTTATTCATCCATTTAATATAATCTTTACTGATACTGTGGAGTGCTTATTTTTTAATCACTATGCTGTATAGTACTAAGTGAGGCATCTGACAGTGGAAGGACTACTGTATCACCAAATCCATCATCAAAAAGAGAAATACTTTTTTGAGACAGGGTTTCTACTTGTAATAATGCAGACTGACATTAATTATCACTTAAAATCTGTATCAACACTTCCATTTAGCATAAGAATGATGCCAGGAAGCTCCTTCAGCAGTAAGAAAAATGTAACCCCTCCACGTTAGGTCTGACAGTTGCTCTGCTGTTGTCCACAACCACCTACAGGTGTTGCTCTGTGATAGAAATGGATGGTATTGCCCTCTCCTTTTAAAATTCCTTGATTTTCTAATCAGGTTTGCATGCTCAGGCCTCTTTTTTTGCTGCTCAACTCCACTTTATGAGCATGGCAGGGTGATTTATTAAGGACTTCAGGAGGGAGACACGAGGGTCACAGCCACATTGCTCTTGCAGGGCTGGCCAAGCCCCCCCTTTCCATCTGACTCAGAAGCTGCGAAGCAGCTATTTGTGTAATGTGCGACAGCAGCGCAATAATGCGTTCACCCATTAAAATGCTTTCAATGCTTGTCCTTTTAACTTACATAAAGGCTTTTGGTTTTCCAGCCAAGGATTTTAGAGATGTCTGTCTCTTCACTTGTTTTTTGTCCTTTGAGGGTTGTTATTGCTTACAGTTCTTAAAGCACCACAAATTGTAAGTCTGTGGCTTGCAGTGAAGTTAGGCTGGTAAATGATTTATAAAGGGTCCCACAAATCATGTTGCATAGAGTGTAACCCCTTCCCCCACAGCAACAGTCACCATTTCAGAGCAGCATGGTCTTCAAGGGAGATAAACTGTCCTTTCCCTGCTGAGATTTAGGAAGCCAAACAGTAAAAAGCAGCTAGAAGTGAAAGTAAAGATGCCACAATAACAATCTGGCATTTAAGTTTCAGAAGGGCTTAAGGTGGTCTCAAAGGAGCTCTTGCTTAGCATTGATATTATGTTGTAACATTCACAAGCATCTGTATATTGTTTTAATGCACTTAGAGATACATATATATACATATGTATAAAACCCCAATATATAAATACATTAACAAAGAGTTAAAATTACTTTAAAGAAAAAAAGGAAAGCAGAAATTTCTAACAGGTAAATGAACAGCAGAAATCTGCATTATTAATTGTGGTGTCAGTTATACTAATCCAGTCAAACCTCAGAGTGGTTGCAGCAGACCCGAGAGCACAATTTGCCTCTGTGACATCAACTTCAGGACTTTTCAACCAGAAAACCCTCAGCACCACCCTGGAAATACATCACATATGATGCTCCACAGAGCACATGGCAATGTCCATGCATACAACAACTGTTTAAAGCACACTCAGCCCTTCCAAACATGGAGAAGGAGTGCTCTCATCCAGCTTCCTTTCCAGTGGCTGGTGCAGCTCCCAGGCATCAGTACGCACTTGGCTAAAGGCTATCAGTGTAGGAAGTTTGGATATCCAGTCTTGGCTGGATCCAGAATACAGTGAATATGAAGAACTCCTAACGTTCCTTATGCGCCTTTCCTTTTTCTCCTATTCTCTGTGTTGATCACAGAATTGCAGAATAATTTAGGCTGGAAGGGACCTCACCAGTCATGTAGGGCAACCTCTGGACAAACTAGCATCAATTAAATCTGGTTGTGAAAAGCCTTGTCCAGAAGACATTATAATAACTTTGAGGATGGAGACCACAGCCTCTGTAGGCTCCTGCTCCAGTGTTTTAACAGAATTACTAGGTTGGAAAAGACCCACAGGATCATCAAGTCCAACCATTCCCATCAATCACTAAATCACTCACCTCAGCACCTCATCCACCAGTCTCTTAAACACCTCCAGGGATGGTGACTCAACCACCTCCCTGGGCAGCCTCTGACAGTGCCCAGTGACCCTTTCTGTGAAAATTTTTTTTCTGATGGCCATCCTGAACCTCCCCTTGTTGATCTTGAAGCCATTCCCTCTTGTCCTGTCCCTTGTCACTTGGAAGAAGAGACCAGTACCCTCCTCTCTACAACCTCCTTTCAGGTAGCTGTAGAGAGCAACAAGACCCTCAGACTGCCCTTCTTGAGAAAAAAATTTTTGCTAGTATCCTGATTTCCCACATGCCAACTTGCATCCATTGCCTCTTCTCCTATCCTGGTACCTCTGAAAGAGTTCAGACTTTTCTTTTACCCAACCTCCTGGTAGTCACTCCAGGTCAAAAAATCAGAGCCACATCCACATATTTTGTCAGCTCTGTTGATTTTAGTATCTCCAAAGAGTTAATGCAATAAAACATAACAAGGAAAACAGTTCTGATGCCTAGAAAGGAACAACTGGATTAACATATTACAAGTTAGACAAAATATTTTACCATCTTGCCAAATAGTAGAAATTTAAATATTTTTTGGTTTTCACTAAATGAAAAGTTCCTCTGGGGCTGGGAAGGGGACATTTATCAGCCAGTTATGTCCTCTTAAAAATAATGAAAACATTTCTGGAGGTATAGACTAATGTCTTCAAAAGATTCACAGTCTACTCAGTGGAAAAGTGAATTCTAGACACTGTGATACTCCATCTGATGAGGACACTTAGCTGTGATGGGGTGGAATAAAGTGTTTTATTATACTAAAGTGAACTACGTTGCAAGTGTTGAGGATATGGCTAATGCAAGTACAGAGAAATTACACAGTATCTGTTTTGACTTTCTGATTTCCTCTAATGGACGCACAGCCTCCAGGCTAAGCACTCGGAGAGTTTTGTGCCATTCCATTTTCTCTTATTAGCTGGGCTTTTCCTCCAAAGTACCTGGAAGTAGCGGCTCATTCACAAACCTCGCATACACATCTGAGAATTTAAAGGGCTCACCTCCTGTATCCAACATCCTTCATCTCAATCCCATTTTCCTTTAATGCTGCGCTAGCCATTTTAGCATGTTAACTGATGTCACTTGTACAGTGTGGGAAATGAAGCAAAATCAAAACCTCCCTGTGGGAGTTTTCCTGTGGATTTTGTTAGTTCAGGATTCATCCCCCAACAGTGTCTATTTTTCTCTCTTTAAGAGTCACCTTAGGTTCCTGTTTAGATACTTTCTCCTCCGTGAAGGAAGCACACAGTGCCACTGATGGGGAGACAGCAGGTCAGCATGGGCAGGGCCATGCTGTTCCTGCCAGAAAACAGCTTTTCAGGTATCAAAAGCTGCTGGGGAGGAATGGTGTGTGAGGAGAATTCCCTAGGGGAAGCACACACCACATTCCCGTGCATTCAATTAGATGGTCCTTGACTGGCACTTGACTGGTGCTTTATAAAAGCCTTTCTATTTCTGTACTGCTGTTGCTGATTTGAGCTTGATTTTCTGTTTTGTTTGGTTGGTTTTCCAGTTAGACTGCCCGTGAAAAACATATGTGAGGGGCAGAACAACAACTGGGGATAAAGTCTTGGGTTGAAATTAAACACTTGTCCATTTTATATCTTGGATAAGAGGGAGTTTAAATCTAAATATTCAACATATGTTCATGTATATGTATATATATACCTATACAAAGAGATTGCTTGTCCCACAGCCTCTTTTCCTGCTATTGCTCCCATTTCTTCCATCTGCCTTCCAGTCTCTGCCAGTTTATGAACTGAAACCCACTGAATCCCTAGCCAGTATATGAGGTTCTACTTTACTGCTTAAAACTCTCCTCTCATCAGTGTTTGTTTTCCCTACCATACTGAATCAGCCTCGTGTGGAGCTGAATTATTGCAATAGTCTGGTTTCAAATTTGTCTTGGTCTTGTCCGGGCAATGAGGAAATGCACACAAAAATAGTCTCCTAGGAAAACTGAACATGGAAAATTCAGCTTAAGGAACAATAAAAGAATTTACTGTTGTCACATGGAAACCAACAGGAGAATTTACATCTCCTGCAGCAAGCTCCCTCTGGGGGCATTTCCATCCTCAGGAAAGGAAGAAGTGGTCCTCAGTGAGGCAACCTTGGAGGCCAGCACCTTGCTGGGCACGTGGCCATCCTCATCCATCAACCAAACACTTCCACCACTGGGCACACTTGAGTACTGCAGCATCTCCTGTCGAGGCATTGCCTTCCAGCTTTGGGAAGGTGGCAGCAGCTCTTTGCTGAGAGTTCTTGTGAACCAGCCCATGTAAAAAGGGCAAAGGGGATCTTATTTCCCTGACAGGCAGTGGTTTCTCCCAGCCAACCTTGCCTCCTTTGCTTCCCACAGCTGTAACGCTCCTAAGGATTTCTCAGTGTCCCTTCTGTCCTCTGGTAATTTTCCAGTTGTTGCCTTTTGACAGGAGGAGCATAGGATTTCCACTCCTTGTTGACCTGCAATAGTTCTCAGAGGGGTTTTTTTCTCTTCTTTCATCTTCTTTCAGCTCTTGCTATTTCCTAGCTCCCAACCCAAAACTCAAAAGTAAACCAATATTCAGACTTGCCATCTTCAAGAACTGCTTGATTTCCTAAGAAGGTTCCTCCTGTGTGCATCACTCAGGGAGCGTGCATCACTCCTTGCAGAGCTGGACAAGGGCCTCAATGCTTATTGTCCCCTGTTGCTGGCACATAGGCACTCTGAAGACTTGTCAAGTTTGTATATAGGCATCTTTTCAAGTAAGTCATTCCTCCAAAGTCTTTGTAATTTTTGTTTCAATTTTTTCAGTCGTGAGCTCCTTTTCCTGCTTTACGTCATGCTTTCCATTTTAGAGACATCAGATGATCTGTGATAAACTGACAGTATGTGCAGGAGCAGCAAGGAGATGAGGTCCATTTTAATGAGACTAACTCTACTGGGTAGTGAAAACTGTGCCTTGACAAGCCTCTAGATCTTGTTTCTTTTTGCACAGAGTCTTAATGGCATAAAAGGATTTTTACAGAAATAAGGAAAGGCAATTCCCCAAACAGATTTCTTTCAGTAGCCATTGAAATGGAAAGTTACTGCTGAGAATTGCATGCTCCCCTTTAAGAGGTAAGCATGATCAGAGAAATCAGTATTCTCTTGGCTCCTGAAAACAGCATGAAATATTTCTGAATAAACATTGTGTTTGCTTCGGGTTCACCATCCACCAGCAGATCCTGCAAGCACTCTGTGTTTCCTCTTTGGCTGTCTGTAGGAGTCTGACTAACAAAAAGCAGAGGGCTGAGTAGAAAGCATGAGAGCAAGAGCATGTGAGAGAGGACTAAACTGTGGCTGGACTTTAGTAGATGGAACCTTGCAAATAAATACGGGAAAAAATGCTAGTTATTATCATGCATGTGCCCTGACTTTGTTACTGTGGCTTTTATGATCTCTTGAGAAGACTACTGATATAACCCTTACCCACTTTATTTAATCACGCTTACAGGTAATTCTACCCAGCGCTGGCTCAATTCACTCCTTCAGTGGCACAGGCAGAGTTCGGATGAGCTAGGATCAGTGGAAACACATACCGAAGTTCAAGAGAAAAATGAGGATGTACCACAGTACTCTTTGGTTCTTTGTCATTTCAGAAAAGGACTTAGGTGCCTTTCATTGCCTGTGTAGTATCATTCCCCATGGATGAAGTGGTCAAGCAAACACAAAACCTTTCAGTGCTGTTACCATCTTGTAACTAGCACGTGGGTAGATAACTAGGTGCAAAGGCAATTTGGTGTGCATTTCAGGACTGTATTTGTTTTCTGACTCCCCATGGAAATTACTGCCCATTCCTACCTGCAGGGCAAACTCAAGTAACATGGCACATGAAGTTGATCTTCATGGTTCAGTCATTAGTCTTTCAGGCAGACTGGGCTCATACTTCATGTTGGTTGCAAACATAATCTGGTTGAATTTTGGTGAGGTAATTATAGTTCAAATAGAGTCAGCTGTATAAAGCCAAGCATATTGATAGCTCTTTTCTAAGATTTACTATGGTTAGGAATGCCTGTGACATCTTTTTCAATTTAGATACCTACAGAAACCAGAAAGACATCTTCACTTCGGCCTTTACATAAGGATTTCCTTACCACAGGATAGAGACTTGAACTGCAGTGTGATTATGTACAAACTTTCAGCAATTAAGTGATACACAAAATATTTTATGCATACTGGCACCAGCTAAATGCAAAAAGACAGGTAGTCCTGCTCCAAGTTGCAAATAAAAGCTCTCTTTCAAGGGTTTATTTTTAACCAAGACACCACTAGTTCAATTTATTCTAGAGCATCTACAGACAACAATTTTTAGAGAATATATTTTTCAAATCTTGTTTTCCAGGGAAGTACTTTTTAACCTAGTACTCTTTCCTAAGCTATTTTTGGACCCCAGTGCACGAATTCTAACATTTTCCAGGCAACATTGTGAAAAAGTGAATAGATGAACAAGAGATGTAAAATACTCCAGACTACATATAAGTTATCCAGCCCAGTTTGCCTGTTCTCCATTGAAATGTGGATTTAGTGATGATTTTTTCAAGCCTGTGGGAAATCTTATTTAGATATATATATAAAAAAATAATCAAATGTTCTGATCTTAACTTGTACTTCTGACTACAAAGGACTCTTGTATTTTTTCGGCCAGATCTGGAATATCTCTCCAAATTAACTATGGTATCTTCTTGAGTTTACTCTTTGTGAAAGTCAGATTTATTTCAACAGGTGTATGAAATTCCATAAAACAAGTGATGAGAGAATATTAAGCAATTTTTAAAGGTCTGATCAGAATAACAGTGGGAATAATGTCAACAGTACTTTGATGATATTTCCAAGTGTTAATTTTGATTTTGACAATACTAGATACTAAAATGGATTCTCAGATAAGAAATGTAAATCTTGCATTTCAGAAAAAAGAAAGTATGAACCTTAAAACAGATTTCTCCACAACTCTGCGAGTGCTCAGACTTTACACATCTGGTCAATAGTGTCAGCAATGGAAACATGAGTGATTTATTCGCACTCAGATCTTTCTAATGAAGGCAACAAAGCACTATTGAAGTCTCCTGTTGCTGGTTAGTGAGTAGGCGGTATTTGACAAGGGAAGATCGTAAGGCTGGGTTGTGATAGCACAGGCAGCTGAAGATACAAGTATTTTTTCAGATTAAGCTGAATGGAGTAAAGTGACAAAGAATTTTTGATTTCCATCCATCAAGATGGCAATTAAACAAACCAAATCAGGTAAAGTCTTGCCAAACTAACCTGATCGCCTTCTATGACAAAGTTACCTGGCTACTGGATGAGGGAAAGGCTGTGGATGTAGTCTTCTTGGATTTCAGTAAAGCCTTTGACACAGTTTCTCACAGCATTCTGCTTCAGAAACTGTCAGCCTCTGGCCTGGACAGACACACCTTCTCCTGCATGGAAAACTGGTTGGATGGTCGGGCTCAGAGAATGGTGGCAAATGGTGTTAAATCCAGCTGGAGGCCAGTTACAAGTGGGGTTCCCCAGGGCTCAGTGCTGGGTTCAGCCCTGTTCAATGTCTTTATCAATTACCTGGATAAAGGTATTGAGTGCACCCTTAGCAAGTTTGCAGATGACACTAAGCTGGGTGGAAGTGTGGATGTGCTGGAGGGTAGGGAAGCTCTGCAAAGAGATCTGAACAGGCTGGACCGCTGGGCAGAGACCAATGGCATGAGTTTTAGCAAGGCCAAATGCTGGGTCCTGCACTTGGGGCACAACAACCCTGTGCAGTGCTACAGACTAGGAGTCTGTCTGGAAAGCTGCCTGGAGGAGAAGGACCTTGGAATGTTGATTGACAGTGACTGAACATGAACCAGCAGTGTGCCCAGGTGGCCAAGAAGGCCAATCGCATGTTGGCTTGTATCAGAAACAGTGTGACCAGCAGTTCTAGGGAGGTTATTCTCTGTACTCGGCACTGGTTGAGACCTCACCTTGAATCCTGTGTTCAGTTCTGGGCCCCTCAGCACAAGAAGGATGTATGGGCTCTGGAGAATGTCTGGAGAAGAGCGACAGAACTGGTGAATGGGCTGGAGAAAGGAATGGAGGTGCTGAGGGACATGGTTTAGTGGTTGATAGGAATGTTGCACTCAATGATCCTGTGGGTCTTTTCCAACCTAGTGATTTTGTGATTCTGTGAAAAAGAGTAACTGGACATGCACAATGACACCAAGACAGGGCAGGGCAGTACCAGCTCAGTGCAGAGCATCTGCATGTACCACCAAAGTGATAGTGGGGTAGCAGCAGTGGGACGGACTCTTTACTGTGATGCTCTGATGCAGCCAAGAGACCTTGCACTCCTCTCCTCAGACAGTTAACATGGATAGTGGCAGCTGGGGTTTTTTTCTGCACTAAAGGCACTATTATCGCTCCTTTAGGGACCCTAACTATCTCTAGTAGCAGCTTGGGAGCAAAAAAGCTCAGGGCCTTTGAGTACCACATATCTCATCTATAGCCATGAAACAGCAAGCAAATGCCAGAGGCCATATGGGGTACAGCTGGTGGCAGTTACTATCCAGCCCCCTCAAAACAGCTCTGTAAATGAGTTAACAGCATCAGTCACAGCAAATGCCTGCTTGTGCTTTCTGGTCCTCACTGCAGCAGCACTGTGTCTAAGTTTGTACCACCAGAGACTTGCAGTAAAAACAGTTGTCACCCCCTCTGAGTGAACCGGTGAGTGCCCTGCCTCACCAAAGCACTAGAGCATCCTGGCCTAGCCCCTCAACCCCTGCCTCCCAGAGGAAGCCTCGAGCACGTGCCCTCACACCAACAGCGGACAAGATACACAAAGAGTGCCAGCAAGATAAAGATTACAAAGATGCATCAAAAACCTTCCCTGTCCATCTCACTGCACAGTGGACCTGGCAGATCTCTGACAGGTTTGAAGCCCTAAAAGGAGATCTCTGTGTTCTGGTTCTGCTTGAGCCTCCACAAAGGAGATGAAAAGGAAGAATAAAATATGTGAACAGCCCAATCTGGTCTGAACTGCTTGCATTCATTACAGCAAAGTCAGATTTCTTCTGGTTCCTCCTCCGTATCCTCCTCCTAGGTGGTGGTGGCAGCAAGAAGCTTGACACTCCAATTACAGGATATTCATGTTAAACAGAGAAGAGAGACAGCTAGTTGGTTGCACACATTTAGAATATGGCATTCAAGGCTCCATGCAGCCAGCGGAAACCTGGAGGAACAGATTGAAACTACTCTAATGGCCTGGCTCCTCTCAATTCTCAGGTATAGGCTTAAATTAGCTCCTAGCAGTCAGTGTTACACATGACTTAAAACTGGGTCCAAATGTACTCGTTTCACTAAAGCTACCATGAAATGGGAGAGGTGTCCCAGAGGATGGAAGGGACCCCATCATGTGGGTTTGTGGCATATCATAGCAAAGTGCCTTTTCCATGTCTTTTCCATGCCTTTCCCCACCCCCGACACCTGCCACTTCGCTGTACCTCCTCTCTTAGCCCCCCAGCACAGGGTCTCAGGTGAGGAGGAGAACTTGCTCTATCCATTTACAAAACCCTGCAGCTGAAATCCATTCAAAGGCTTGTGCAAAAGCATTTGATGTTTGTGGCTCTGAAAACACTTTCTCCTTTCCAACCTGTGAAAAGTTTTTGTCTTTTTTCCTCTCAGATGGAAATGGTAATGCAAGCTAGGAAAAAATGTCATTAATAATACAAACTAGGGGCCTTTGGGAGAAAATTTTAGTTTTGAAAAGTGACTACTCTGCATGAATATGTCATGCCATCAGAAGTTTATCCGGATTTTCTTGACTCCTCACATATTCATATATTTCTCTTCTGCCACACATGGTCCTTTTTCCTTATTTAATTAGGGTATAATCATAAGGCATACTTAAATTAGAAGACATAAACAGAGACTCATCCACTTAATAGGCATTTTTCTAGGAAAAATATGTTTTCCTTCAGATATTGGTTTTCTTCTGGTTTTTTTGCCTCTATTTTTAATTTAAAGGTAGTTCTCTTATGTTTTATTCACTAGGTAAAGGAATGCCTTGGCATGAAAACTTGTCCTGAATCCACTGCCTGCTTGACAGATAGATACAAATTCTTGAAACATGAGAGGAAAAGCGGATGGTTACAAGAAATAAAATAAAAAAACCCACCTAAACAAAAGAAAGGCATTAAACCCAGCACAGGACCATGTATTAGTCCTATGTGAGTGCCATTGCATGCATTGGTTCCTAGGAGTGAAGCACAGCATCTTCCTTGACAGGCTGAGAGCGACAGACCTCAACGATGAATCTCTACTGCCTTCTGGAAAGGTAGGGCCCTCCTTTTTATCTCTAGATTGATCCTGACCAGTTTGCTGCAAGTAGATACTGCTTGAATTTCAAATATTGAGTGCTGGTATCTGCAATTGGTTCCACACTGTAAATCACATGCTAATGTTTCTCTGTCTTGAGTGGATGAGAATAAACATAATCAGGAAGAGGCCTTGAAGAAGCCACTGTGGCTTTAAATCTCTCCGGGAGCAGCAGCAGTTTAGGGAGAAGTGGCTGATAAAGCGGATTAGGGAATTCTAGAAAATTTAAAACCTGCTCCTTTCTGGGCCACACAGGCTCTGCCCAAGGCGTCATTCCTAGGAAAATTAGGCTGCTGTGAAATTTATTGCCAGGGTGCAGAATTTACATTTCAATTTCTCTTGTCACAGTCCCGGCTGCGGTCAGATCCTCTCTGCCTGCCTTAATCACTTCTGAGCCCCGTGCACCTCTTGTCCATCACAGCCCTGTGCAGTCCCCTGCCCCCAGCCTGTTCCCCCACTTCTCCCAGGATCTCTGGCAAGATGCTGAAGACAACCACAAAGACCTCTTCCAAAAGTTTAAGGAGAACAAGGTTGTCTGGGGAGGAGGTTTTCCAGAAGCAGGTTGCTGTTACTTTTCACTATATTGCTGCCCTTCAGGCCAAACAAGGGCTTATATTTTTTTACCCTACAGCAATTCAATAGAGTTAATTTTTTTTTCCATTGCCAATAAATTATGCTCAGGGACATGAGCCAAGCCAGGTGATGACCATCTCTAGATTTGCAGGAAAAGAATTGTCATTCTCTTCCAGGAGTCAGCAGGGCTAGGGAATAGAGTTGTCCATGGTGTCACTGCCTTGAGGTGAACAACAGTTTGAAGTGGAAGAGTGGAGCATCAATGTTACTGCAAGAAAAGCTGCTAAATTTCCTTTTAAGAGACCGAGAAACCTGCAGGCTTCTTCAGAAGTAGCTTTTGATTATCACTGCTGACGATATTAGAAGACATCTCCGGAGTCTGTCCTTTAAAAAAATGTTTCCCTAGTGCTACTTGAAAACATATGGATTGGGAACTGAAGTGAAAAACTGATGTTTTACTAACTTTCTTGGCATGACAGAGGCTTAGAAAATGATGTGCCTGTTACTGGAGGTGCATTTTTAGCAGTAAATGAAACCAGACTGCATAAAAATTCAAAATATTAGACTGGTAAATGTGGATAAGGGAAGAAGCTAGAATAAGAAAAAGGGGCTGGTTAAAGAACCAAATGAGGAAACTTGGATTAGACCTAAAATTCCAGTGATTTGGAGCAACTCCGCTAACTTTAGTGCATCTATTTTGAGTTGCATGCACTTACTGGTGATCTAGACATATACTAGAAGTTAATACACAGGGTTTCACTAAACAGAGTCTAACAGAACGTTTTCAAATATGGTGACTTCCTGAGGGCTTAAGCAAGTAATAGTATTGGCAAGATCAGACTGCTGTTGGGAGGCAACAGCTTTGAGGGGAAAGGAACAGAGAGACGGAGCCAACATTAGTGCATTTTGCCAGCTCTAGCTATTGCACCAGTAATGCCTAATGAAAAAGGGGCCTCCTAGCACATCTGCATGGGTGCAAAAAGGAAAGGAAAAAGGAAGGGACAAAAGGGAAGAAAAAGGAAAGAGAGAAGCTCCATAACCTGGTTGTCCCAGGCTGCTTCATTATAGTATCTTGTCCACCTGTGGAACTTGGTTATGGTATCTAAACCAGACATAACAGCCCGAGTTCTAGTGGCTCCTATCTGTACAATTTAAGCCTCTTTCCAAACAGCACACACTAACCCCTGGAGGGATTTTTATACCAGAATAAGCATGCCCTATGCTGGAGTTGGATCAGGCTCATTTTATTGGTTTAATAGGATATTTTAAACAAATAAAATTAAGGAGCATTGTGCTGATACATCTTCATTGTATTAACTGGGCCTTCAACAAAGGAGAAAGCTGGGTAGACTTTATCCCATCAGCTTTACAACTTGTGGGAAAATTAATAAAATTTGTTTGCTGCAGAAGAGCAGCAGAAAGTAGAAGTAGAGAAAGTGGAGAACAGCAGTGGAAATAGAGAAAAATCTACTCTGGCAGAGGGTAAAATCATTGCGTCTCTTGACTGGGCATGCAGATTCTAAGTCCCCACCAGAAATTACTGATTTTGTAAACTTACTCAAGTAAAAAAAGCATTCAGTTTCAGTGCTTTTTGCTCTACCTCTTTGTCTCTTTCAGACCTCCTAGTCATCACAATCATACCCACAGGGTCAGAGGACCAGCAGATTTTTTTCCCAGGCAGGTACTACAAAAATTCTGTTCCCTTCCAAACTGCTAGATGATGAACTTGAGAAGGTTTCATGTGAATTTAAGACAAAAAGCAAACAGCTGCTGAGGCTGGCATCCTTCTGCACTGAGTACAGACAAGGTCTCAATGTGCTCCATTTTTGTACACAGGTCAGTCATTCCCCAAAACTTGCCCCCTAGAGATTACATTTTAAATGGCAGTAAGCATTAATTATTGTAATTAATTAACTTCCATGGATGGAAAAAGATGAAAACAAAAGCTAAAGAGCAAGGAAGTTTCACACAGAAGATGTTTCTACAACAGCTGAACACTCCCTTCTTTCACATTGCAGCTGTACAAGTTCCTGGCTCGGGCTTGTAGTTTTCCTTGATGATGCTGCCGCTAATAATTTCCAACACTGACAGATTTCAGTGTGTCAAAAGAACTAGGGCTGTAGTGTCAGAAAATAGGAATGTAAGCCTTACATAGCAAATGTAGAGGGTTTTTAAAAAATATGTTTAGGTTTTAAATCCCTTTAAGGGATAGCATTGCAGGCTTCAAGTGCCCTGGCAAATCATTAATGATAATATGAAATCCCAGCAGAATTATAGCAGCTATTTCACCATGAACCTGGCCATTCAAGCATGTAAAGACAGTCCTTTCTACCTATGAGTCATTACAAAAAATCTGTCATCTTTTCTCCAATCTAACAGGGTAGCCTGATTAGAGACTAGAACTAGAAGAGTGACCCGTACTTCCTACTCAGTGTAGAGTCAAAAAAAAAAAAAAAAAAAAAAAAAAAAATAAAAAAAAAAAAAAAAAAAAAAAAAAAAAAAAAAAAAAAAAAAAAAAAAAAAAAAAAAAAAAAAAAAAAAAAAAAAAAAAAAAAAAAAAAAAAAAAAAAAAAAAAGAATGACTGGACAAATTCACACAAGAAAAATTTTTCAAGGGCTATTAAATATCTCAATAAGTTGGTGAGCTGCAAATAGTTCCAGGCTGGAAAAGTCCTTGGAGGGCAGATCCCTATATGTTTGTCCTGTTCTTATGATTCCTAGGTACCCACTGCTGGCTGCTGTCAGCTGCTTCTGGACTTGTGTTCAAGATTCATAGCAACTTTGGAGGGAGATCATAATTACTGGTATATTTTTAGATGCTGTAACTTTTGGCAGGTGGCCAAAAGGTGTAATAAAACAGCCTTGGTATTATCTGTCATCTCCAGACATGGAAAAGGACTGTGAATTCAGTATAGGTGTAGACAATGTAGATATATTGCAATGCATTATTATCTACAGTGGTGACGATTGCCAGTTTCGTCTTTATTGTGTGGCAAAGGCCAGCACCTTTAGGCAGTTCAGAGATCCCGAAGGGTGGAAAATGACCAAGCACTCATTTATTCAGCATATACGTAAAGCCACCAAAGATGATTTTCAGCATGGCAGTAGAACTCTCTGATCTACATTATAGGTTTATTTTGGCAAAGGAGATTTGTTCATCATTGATGGTGGACAGATGTTGAGTGCTGAAATAAGGTGGCATCTTTTTGTTCTTCAGCTGAAATGCAACAATATTCATCAGTCTCAGATTCCTATGGGAAACTGAACTGTGTTTGGTTTTGGGAAACTGCAAGAATATTTCATTTCAGACTGCTGTACAGTTATTCTTAAAAAAAATCAAATCCATCCAGATTTCTTTTTTTTTCAGTTAAAAGGAGGAAGAAAATAGAATGAAAATAGCTATTGATATGGAGAAAAAAATGGGGTGTTCCTCCACAATTCATTCTTACAGAAACAAATTGCTCTTACTGGTATCAGACTTGACAGTCTTTGCTAGATCCTTCATGACAACTTAATCTCAATCAGAGGAGATTGTACCTAGCCTAGCCACTTACTTAGTGATGCTTAAGTGAGTGAATTATTACACTAGTGCTGCAGTGCATTGGCTTTTGCATGGTCTCTAGGCTAAATTAAAGCATTTTGCGTATGCTATAGAAGAACCTGTGTGTTCTAGATCCTAGATAATTTTGGAATCTGGCACACGATTGGAAAAGAGGAAAAGATATATCACATCAGACAGAGGTAAAATACTATGAAGTTTCAGAGAAATATGCAAAATCTCTGTCAGTTTGGCCCTGGAGTTTTATTCTGACTAGACTGACGTTATATCATATTCTTGTATCTTCTCACTTTATATTGCCTCATCACTGCTGAGACTTTTATCCCTCATAAGATTCTGGCCTCAGTGGTACCCTGTCATAGCCAGTTCCCCAGGCTGGTTCTCCACTCTGTAAAACAATTTTTAGTTTGCCACCTCCTAAATATGCTGAAGTTTCTGTCTCATTGTGGGATGAGAAGTGGTGGACAGCAATCCCCACGTGAGCTTCTCTTTTGCTTCTCTTTCTTCCCCTCTAACACATTTTCTGCATTATTCTGGTAGAGCCTGAGATGGTTGCACTTCAAGCCACATTGCAAGACCCGTCTATTATTGTCTTTTGCAAAGAGCCTGATTTGAAGGGGTGTGAATTTTTGTGAAGCTTTGAAAGTGTTGAATTGACTTTTCTGTCACTTTTGCTACATTTTACTTTCTGTGGGTTACAAACTAATGGAAATACCCTTATAGTCTATGATAGTCATATTCTATAACTAGCATGTTAAAGAAATTGAAATGAGGTTAAAAATTAAGAATCATCCAAGAGTTCTAAAAATACAGGCGCTGTATGTAATCAACCAAGAATAACCGCTGCATTTTTATTTTTGGCAAGTGATATGTAGTAAGAAGGAAAACTATGCAGTGTAACTTGCTCCTTGGTATTAGTTCTCAGAGCATATGCCAGTAATGGCAACATCATAATTTGTAGAATTAATTAATGGTCTGGCATCTGATTTTGTTTCATTAATGCTTAAGCCAGCTAAGTCTCAATTATCCTTTGGACTATTTATTCCCTAACAAGCTTTTAGCTAATGTGATTTTAAAAATATGAAAATAGGTCTTAACTTGCCTTTAAGAAGTGGCAATATTTTAACACTCTTCTATAAAATAAAGGAACCTTCGTATTTTTTGTACTTTTATAGTTACATTCAAAATTAGACTTGGGGATTTGCAATATGTTCACTTAATATATATTATATTTATATGTACCTGGAACCTGACTTCAATTTAGTCTTGATTAAAAAATGTACTGAATTGGAAACTGTGTAATAAAGGATGCCTAAATCATACTGACCTAGAATACCTCACTCAGTCAGACAGTTAGCAAATAAGTGCACAAGCAAGCAGGTGATACGAGAATTTAAAATTAATTCTATTCTCAGAGGATGCATAGACTAGGAGATGGGATCTGATTCTATCTGCAGAGGTGTAAATCCAGAGTAACACCTTGACTAAAGCTTCGTTACCCTGAATTTGATTGCTTATCCTGCAAATGATCAGAATCAGACTCTTCTGTGCCCAAGGCTAGGTTATAGCAGCTGAAATATCCAATATTACTTCATGCCATTTTTGTGATGCAACTGAAAGTCCCTACTGATTTCCAGGTGTCTATTATTTATATCTAATCCATTTACCAGAGTAATTTAAAGACTCCTGAAATTTTCTCCAAATGACTGGTATTTTTAAAAGTTCAATCACCACATCCTTTAGGAAAATCTGCCTGATGGAATTGTGTCTTGTGCTGCAATTGTGTTATGATAGGGAGCATTCAGAAACTCCATACCTTTAATTTTGGATTGTCAGGCACCAGTTTGAGAGCGGATCTGAACTGATCTTGGGAAGATGGTTGCTGGGCTTCAATGTGATGTTCCTGCCTGCCATCATTGAACCTTGTCCCTGCTCACATCAAAACTGAAATGCATAACTACAAAGACAGGTGGACAGATGAATCGTGGATGTTTTAACCAAATAATCTTAGTTAATCACTTCAGTTACTGAGATTTGTTTTGAAAGTACCTTCCAAAATCCTTGAGGCATTATGTAAATAATAGAAAATACAAAACTAAGTCACCAGCATTGCAGTAGATGAAATAACTCATCTTTTGAAACTATGCTTCTTTCTGTTAAGAAGTCATGTAGTGAACTCCCAATACCTGCATTATTGCTACTAGAATTTTAATGGAGTGAGCTGCAATGACATTTTGTCTTCAAACACAATGATCTGTTATCTCAGCCAGCTCCCAAATGGCTACACCAAAACTACCAAGAGAGAGGATTCCTGAAGTCCCAAGCTGTCTATGTTTTTAAAAACTCAAGCCTAATTGGTGAGTCATGTCCTCTGGCCCACTGAATCTGAGCTGTGACGCTCTGCAGACACTAGGCAGCTCTAAACCAAGCTCACATGGCTAGCACAGAAATCCTGGCTGGTCACGAACCCAGTTACTGGAGGCATATCAGAGTCAACAAAAGAATCCATCCCCATGTATTGAGGCACAAGCAAAAGTCCAAGATACCTGTGTTGTTATGGCAAGAGTTCATTTGGAGGAAGAGTATAATAGAGACAGTTGATAATGACCTCTAAAGGTAGGGCTGAACTGCTGGAAGGACAAGCTTTCTCAGTTGCTTAGAGAAATGGATTGAGCAGGGAAATAGGAGCAGCCCAGATCACCTTTAAATCAACTGAATGAGGAGGAAGGAGGAGAGGTAGAGGCTTTGGAAGAAAAATATGTAAAGCTTAAAAAGTTCCAGCTGTTGTTTTCTAATGGAGTCTTGGTTCCACATGAACGGTGGAATGGTTAGGCCACCTGGTGGTAAACAGCAAACCAACAACCTCTGCGATTGCCAACGCACAACAAATATCCTGAGGATCAGAGAGCCGTGGGAATTGTCATAGGCTAGGAAGCATTTCATTCTCAGGTGGCTGGGGTGCAGCCACCACTGGGAGACAGCAGCCAGCACTGGTTTCTGTCAGTCGCTATTGCAATGCAGAATAGGCAAGTTGATAGAGTACCTGGCCAATTTCTGCCAGGCGGCTTGCGCCATCACAAAATTTAAACACACACCGGACTCCTCTTTCCCTCAAGAGGGAAGGAAAGGAGAAAGCAGTCCAGGGACAGCTGAACTTAGGTAGGTTTATGAAGCTGGACTTTGATGTTTTTTAAAGTGGCTGAATGAGAACCTCTGCCCCTAAATGCAGCACCGGGTGTATGCAGGGAAAGCAAGTAAGGCTCATGTGAATGGTGACAATTCCACATTTCAGATTCATATTTTAATGAATATTCTACAATATAGTTCTCCTTTCTGTGTCTGCCACTTGTTTCTTTCAGCAAATCCACTCACCAGGAGTACTGAAAAGTGTCAGATGTAAGTGGAAAGTGCATGGAAGAAGCCAAACCTGCTGGTGAAGTCTTTCTTCAGAAACACTTCTAAGTGCTCATCTTTATTATCTTAGAATTGAGGTGAGCTGGACAGTGGTATATTGCCAGAGGGGATTCATGGGTAATTTCAGTACAGGCAAATTAATATAAATGGAAATTTGTTTGAAAATTTATTTCTTCTTAAGCAAAGAACTTTCAGTTGTTTAGCCCAACTGTCCCCTCTACAGCTTTAATCTGATCTTAGTGAAAACAAAGTTAACTGTGTCCAGTAGTTGTTCTTTTGAGTACTGCTCCTAGCTGCTCTCTTCTTGCCATTCTAGCCCGATTCCCTCACTGCATTCCCTAACACTTGAAAACTCACCAGACTTGTGACTCACATTCTAATCTTATCGAAGTCACAATGTTTATTTCACAGGATGCCCAATTAAACGGTAATTCAGTCTGCTCTGGAGTTGTTTCCTTCCCCTCTGATGATTAATATAACCTGAATAATGTAGGAAGCACAGGCAAAAAAAGGCAGTAAACAACTGTAGTGATATTGGGAGACCAAGCAGCAAGTTTTCCCACTGAAAAAGAGAGGGGAAAGGGCATGCACAAAATGTTAATGTGGGTAATAATTTCTACTACTCTATGACTCTGAAGAATGGAAGGGAAAATTGCTACCTTGGTATGCCTTACGGACTCTCTTCAAGCCTGGGGAAACATGACTAGTTGTGGGGCTGTGCAAGCCACACAAAGCGGAAGCGTATCTCCAGCCCTATTTTTCCTGTCATCTCAAGTCCCTGCTGTTGCCCTTCATTGAAGCTAGTGCAAGTATGCCAGTTTCTTGCACTCTCCCTCCAATGCAAGTGCAGGATCTCCACAGTCTCAAAGGAAAGGAACAGGCTCCTGCCTATCCCTTGCTGTGCGCTAATGTCCAGAAGCCCCCAAACTTATTAGCGCACTAATTGACTGAAGCGGATTTTTATCATGGCAAAGACTTGCATACATTTTTAGGGCTTTCTTTTCATCTTCACATAGGCATATCAAGTGCCACGTGATGCACATAGATGTAACTTTACTTGTTATCTGGTCCACAAGTGCTCCACAAGTAGCTTTCTGCAGCATCTGAGGCTTACATCGCAAGCACAGAAATAGAGGTAGAGCTCTGCATAAAAAGAAGGGTCTGTTTTTCAAAATAAAAAAAGAAAAGGTAAGTAGACTGTGCAATGTTAACATGTCTTTAAAAAACAAACAATTGCAAACCTTTTGGGAAATGAGAAATTGTGTAGGAACACAACTCAGAGCTACCTTCCTTCCCAACTCATATAGCTGGTAAGGCAAAGCTAGCTGAGAGTTGACTATCATCGGTTACTCAGGGCAAATACCCTGGTTTGAGAATGGTGCTTTGCTCACTGGAGCAAACTTGATGCTCGTGAAAGCATGGGCAACTCTGCTGAATACATCTCCTCTTGATGCAAGTCCATAAAACAAAATGTGCTGCTGGCTCCTCACTATTCAAAATACCATAATCAGCTGGCTGCTGAGTAGAGGCCAGGTTGTGCCTCTGGACTTTTCTTGCATGCTCTGAGACAGACTGTGAGCAGAGGCTCACAGGGGACAGCTTAGGGATGCCAGGAGTCCTGCAGAGCTAAGCAAAACTGTGACAAGGACACAGAGTCTGTGGACACGTCGTGGGGTAGCTCTCCCAAAAAGCCAGGTGTTCTCTCCAGCTTGTAAAGGAAGCAGTTTTGTGAGTTGGGAAGAAACATTTCCATTTGAGCTCCTGCTGTGGCAGTGCTCATTACTGCTTGCTGTGCCTAAGTGGCGTTGCAAAGAGCTCTTGGCACAATGTGCTCTCTGCCTGCCTGCCTATTTTTTTTACCTTTGAGGGGGGAGAAGTTTGGCACTTGACTTTTTTGGTGATAACATTATAAAATACTTCCCAAAGAAATGTTCAATGTGCTTTGTAAAAAATGACTTTGTAAAAAAAAAAAAAAAAGGATTAATTGTGATAATTAAATTTCCCTCTGAGTGATTTCTTTGATAAATGGGTCTAGTTAGGACTTTCAATTAAGCATCAGGCCCTGCTGTGAAGTCAGACTGAGCTTCGTGTTGCAGACATTTATTGCCTCATTTACACAGAGACAATCTGAATTATTTTACACTACACTGTTTTCTTTATCTGTCTTTTTTTACACAGAATCCCTATTAACTCTTATATCAGGGAGCCAATTAAAAAGGTATGGTCAAGCAAATTTTAATTATTTTGTTATAGTTTAAATAAGCCTCCTGGAAACATTGGACTTGAAATCTTTCTCTTGTCCATACTGCAGTCCTTTGCCACATAAAGTCTCTGGTTTGCTATTGTGCAGATTCTTGCAGACTCCAAGTTGGTGATAAAAAAGATTATGAAAATAGTATAAAGTCGAGACGAAAAGACAATGACCACAAAGACAACATTTTGATGAATGGTGGTAATATGCAACAGTTCTCAGAGCAGCAGCTTTTATGTTTTTGCATTGTCCGAAATTGTGAGTAAATGGTAAGTACTGCTGGGAGAATTTCAGTTATCAGGAGTGCACTTCACCTTTAAGGTTGCTATATTTTAAAGTTATATCCATTCACTTTAGCATGGTTGCATGGTCTTTTTGAGTGTGGACTGAAGTATTTAAGAAACACAATTTCTACCTTTTATTATGAAATTGGGACTATTTACTTCTTTTTCTAGTTACTACTATCGATGATTACAGAAAAATATCCATGTGACAGTCAGTCATTGCTGTTAAACATGAAGAATGAGAGGTCCACGAACTTAATAAAAAACCAAAACTCATCCAAAATGTCTTTTTAAAAATCTAGACACCAGAATTAACTGTCATTGATAACAGAGGAAAAAAATTCTACTAGACTTAGAACTATACTTAGTTCTATGTGTTTCCTATAAAGCCTTTCACAGTTACACTAGCTAAAATGAAATTATAAGGTTTAGCAAATTATGTGCTTTGAGTTACAAAACAGAAACTAATTGTCTGACATTAGGGAAGAGCATGTTTTCTCTCCTCCCACACTACCCCCAAAAATTATTTCTATTTCCTTTATACTGTGCACTATGTTTGAATCTATGGAATAACAGTATACAAATTTCTGATGATTTTTGCTTGATTTTGATGCAACCTGTGAAATCAATATGCTTCCCAAATAAGAGCTAGTCAGAGGCATACTTTAATTCATATTAAACTGAAACTTTTTGGGGGAGATGAGAGGATTTTAAGGGAATATCTGCCATGTAAAGAAATCATATATGTCCATATATGAATCTATGCACTGCCAGACCTCAGATTGTCTGCAGGGACCAAGAGATATTAAATGTGTAGTGCCTATGGAGAGATTGAATAACTGATGGAAATTTCAATGCAATTAATGTAAAGCAAAGGACAGGAACTCATTTATGAGAAATTAGAGTTTGTGGGTTATTGGGGTATGACAGAAAATCTGCATGCCACCTCCCCTCTTTTTCTCCAACATCAACCAGCAAACCCCATGCTTCTAAAGCAGATTTTTTTATGCTTTGGCATATCTAATTTCTTAAACTGGCAGGACAAAGAGTATTGATTCCAAATAAATTAAGGGTACATTTTAAAAATCCAAATACTATTTTAAATGTAGGTTAAAACGAGAATGCTATGTGTTTAATATTTATCTAGCATCCTCTCTTTGAGGCTCATCTTGTCATATAGGACTATGCTGTTAAAGTGGTTCATGGGAATGATGTGCATGACTCCTTTTGCTAATGGGAGCTGTGTGGATAGAACAATTTAGCTGTTAGTGCTCTGAGGAGAAGAGAACTCGAATAGCAGGGGCTTGGAGAGCAAAATAAAAAGAAAGCTACTAAGGGCATTTGAAAATACACTTGCTATTCTTTTTTTCCTAAGCATTGCTGCAGTAAACAACTGCTTCAAGATTCCTCTTTAAATAAGTGACATGAAAAGGAAAAGAGCATGACGCTGTATCAAAAGCCATTCAAAATATACTCAGGGTCCCAAACTAACCTTGAGGGTAGGAAAAAGCTTGGGGGGGTGGTAGGGAGGAGTTGCCGGGGTGGCTTTTAGGGTTGTTTACTTTCTTTGCTGGCCAGTGGTTTAAAGAAATTATCCCTGGTGGGGGCTTTCTGACCCAAATTTCAGGAATGTTGCATTTCCTGTGGGGAGTGTATTTAGGCCTGGATTTTAAAAATACAGCTGCCTAAAATTAGACTTCCAAATCCATGTAAAGCGCTAAAGAAATGGCCTGGTTTTCAAAAGAATCAAATATCCACAGACTCTGGGTCAGGGTCCTGACCCAGCAAAGCAAAGGAATATTCTTCCCAGTCATGCTCCCCCCACCCACCCCGCCATGCAGCCCCCGCAGGCAATGAGATAGCTCATGCATTTAAGGCTGAAGTGTTTAAGTGCTCCCTTAGGTAGGGGTTAGAGAACTTAAACATGGGTGTAGAATCGACTGAGCCTCAACCGCTCTTTTAGATCTTGGCCAGAGGGAGTTTTTTTATTTGATTGTTTCTTTATCACTTTGCTTGTGTAGATTTTTCCAACCAAGCCATATGCGGCAAAGTGCTTTTAAACATATTGAAAACCTTGGTCCTGAACCCTGCCAGTACAATTTCCTTTGGGGGAGGAAGCAGCAAATATACAAATTGTTGTAGGACTGTATACAACTCTGAAGGCCAATGCAAATACATACCACCTAGGAGAGCAGCTTCTTTTGAACACTAAGCTAATAGCAAACTCTTTTCTGATGATTAGTCAGAACTGTAAGACCTTAAGGTTCTGGGCCAAAACACAGAAATGCTGACTCCAAGTCCCACTCCCACCGAAAGATTTATGTGTGACCCTGGGCAAGTCAGTGGCTATTTAATTCTAAATCTGTAAAAAGGCAATATACTTTCCTGGGTTTGTAGTGAAGGGAGACTAAAATCCATTAGTGATTGTGAGGTGCTCAGATATTAAATTCTTAAGTGCTTAGATACATCAGTGGAGGAATTTTCCAGAGACATTACTGAACATATCTGTGCATGCTTCTTGATAATATTCATCATAAAGTATTGTTGTATATCTTTATTCCTTATGTTTTATTTATTACAAAGTATTAAAGGTTAGGTTTCCTTATGGGTGGACTGACTTGGAGGAGTCCCATAGGGAAAGAAAATGTTTTCCATGTTATAAGGCTAAGAACATAACAGGAAAAAGAAAAAGCTTATGTTGCTATTTGATTGAGACAGTAAATAAATGCCTTCACTTTGGCTCACAGCATACCTTCTAATTATTATGTTCTTATGCCTATTCAGTCTTATTAACTGTCTTGCTTTTCACCTATTGTTTTATTCTGCTTCTGAAACTGAGGTATCAAACATTGCAAAAAAAAATAATGAATGAATTTAATGTCATGGGGAGGTGGTTCCTGTGACATCAACAAAAAGGCCATATTACTGTTCAGTTGTCAAGTTCTGCCTAGGTCTGCCCATTAGTGACAGTAATCAGGACAGAAAAGGAACCAGGTTACAGGTAACAGGGTAAGCTTAGAGCTGAGTAAAAAGAGCATATGAGTGGAAAAAGAACTTACAAGAGTGGTTTGCAGGAAGCTAACTGCTGCTTATACTTAAGCCAGGACTATATCTAAACATTATGCTTAAGTTCTCACAGAAATACTTTTTTGCTGTCTTTTTTCCTTTTTTTTTTCATGCATTTGTGTTCTTTCAGGCATGTAACTTTTGGTCATATTTTGCCAGTCAACATAAACCTGATGACTCTCCTAAGACTTAGTTCAGAGTAGTTGAGAGAGGCTGTATTCTTTTAAGGTTTTTAGTAATTCAGGTGCTCTTCCTCAGGATGCAATCTTACTTGGACTGCTGGCTCTGCTGGGGCATATCATCCCACTGAGGATGAGCCTGTCTTTACAATCCAGTATCTTCTGCTACAGCTGTCTATTGCATCACAGTGTTACTCATCCTGCCTTCTCTTATGCTTATTGATGGTTCTTTCCTGTGGTCTTTTTCTGGGGGTCTTTTTGTCTTTTGTTAAGAATCCCTTTGGGAAACTAAATTCAACAAGTGTTACAATATCTAGCTTTTACAGAGATGATAATCGTCTGTCTGCATTTTAATATTATCAGCAACTTTTCTGTAACATAATGGAACATCTTCATTTTCTTAATCAGTATTCTGAAAGCGTTTGGGGAACTTTCAGATTAAAAGGCACTAAATAAAATGCAGGGCTCTACTGTCACCCTGAGCACAGCTCAGACTAAAACTTCATCTGTGGTTTTCATACAGCCATATTACATCCCATTTGATACTTTTCCTGTTTATCCAGCACTTTGATGTAGAGTTTGTAGCGCTGCACTCTGCTTTATTGCTCCTGGTAATTCCTTTCTGTCTGGTCTTGGCTCATACTGTAAACCACACCAACTTATGTTCTGTGTTGGATTGGTATTGCTAAGGTACTTTAAGTCACTTTTACATAATTTGGGTTCTGATCTGATCTCAAAGATTGCTCACTTTATATCAGCCTAAAGAGAGCTCTCTCTGCAATTCAGAGCAACAGAGAATCCTTTTTGAGTGTTTTCTGATACGTTCATATGCTCCTTTCTCTTAAGTAGGAACCAGGCATTGCTGACAATTGGTCAGAGCAGACAGCAGAATCAAATAAGCTTTAAATCTATTTTGCTTAAAAAAAACTGAACTCAAGTAATCATGGAACAATAACAGTTCATGACATATCCCTCTCAATCTTCAAGGGACTTACAGCTCCAGTGGTAGTTAAAGCAAGAGATGCTCAGTTTACAGATTTTGAAACCAAGGTAAAGATTCCATTTATTACTGACTACAAAAATAGCAGAATATTAGGCTTTTAAAGTAGCTTTCTACCAAGTAAAAAGAGCAAGAGCTGAGGTCTAAGGATCTCCAAATGTCTGGGGTTATCTTCTGCCTAATGTTTATAGCCCTTCTGTTGTATTTTTCAGAAAGAAACAAAAGCCCATAAATTTCTGCCTTATTTCACCCCCTGCCCTCTTCTGGAAGAAAATGACATGAAGCTAAAAGGTTTCCTCTGGGTCTGCTCCACACTGCTTGACAAAAAGAAGGGAAAAAAAAGGGAGGAATAAAGGAGGGGAGATTTTGATTAAAGGCATTTCGATCAACATTTGGAATGGAATACACAGCACTGTTGTTCTGTTTCTGCACTTTGCTTGGTTACCCACAACACCCACAAGTCACATTCATGCAATTTGCTCAGCCCACAGCCTGAAATCAATGAGGTCTATGCAAGAAGAGAGCACCTGCCCTAGGCTGTTACTGGTTTTATTTATTGTCTGTATTTTTAGACCACACAGGAACCCTAACAACAGATATTGTCTGAAGCACTGTGTAAACATCGAACAAAATGATAGCCCTGCCCCAAAGTGATTACAAACTAAATAGAGGACAAGGGACCGTAGACGTATACAAACAGGTAGAGGGAGAATGAAAGAAATGAGAATGCTCGGTGTGGCTGACAGTAGTATTACCTCACTAGCAGTCCAAGGGTTGTCAAAGCTTTTCTAGATGTCATGGCAAAGGAAAACTTTCAGGAATTCTAGAGAGCTACTAATCTGAGGGCATTTATGCAGGGTACCCTCCAAGTATGAAAGAGACCACAGTGGAGAAAACAAGAAAAGACTTGCTCTGAGATGAACACAAGGGGACGGAAACTCCAGACAAAAGAAGGTGGTCCATTTTAAGGTTTTAACCATGTTTAAATGTCACAGCTGCTTGCATTTCTGACTGCCATTAACAATGACCCCCCTTCTTTTGCTCCTGACTAATCCTGTTCACCTACATCCTCCTCTGAAAACAGTACGTAAGGACCAAGCGCGGCAGAGCTGGAAGTCTGCTCAGGCAGCTATTGGAGGTGCTCTGTGCCCTGTTCATGCCTCCTGACAATGAGAGATGATAGGCAGGGTCCCAGGGGGCCTTGAAAATGAAGATAGGCAGCTTATGTTGATGTGAGATAGTGGGGGGGCTGGGGAGGAGTAGTGCAAGGATGCCAAGAGAGGAGTGACATGTTCAAAGAGACAGGCTAGGAAAATGATCTTTGAAGTAACAGAAGCCACATGCAGTATGAATAGGGCAAAGGCAAGCCTGCATGTGTCAAGGCCAGAGGAAAGGACATTACAGCAACTGAACTGTTAAATAATGTGAACTTATATAAGAATTTATCTGCATGGAAGAGTGGGAAAAGATGCATCTTAAAAGCTGGAAGGTTTAAGAATTAGGAGGTGGAGTAGTATAAGCAGCTGAAAGATTGATGCTTTACCTGTTGATGCTTTACCTGTGTTTAACAAAGGCCAGAGTTGATGCTCCAATTTAGTCATGAGTGACAGCATGGTATGCTGTTCACAAGGAAAACAATATGGGTAGAGGGCTTGGGGGCACAGAGAACAGTATCAAGCAAGAAGTCAAGGTATTTTCTCCCTCTCATCTCCCATTCCATTCTTCACTCCACAGCTCTTTAGTACAGGCAGCTATGGGGTACCTGCCTAAAACAAGCCAACAATTCAAGGAAGAGTTTAAGTGCAGTCCCACTAACAATTCTTTTCTCATGTGATCTAGATCCTGTTCAATATGCCTCCCTCATTTAAGTCAGAAAATATGAATCTTTTCCCCCATGCTCAGTAATAAACTGATCTTGTGCATTTTCCTGCTGTATTCCTGGAGTAAGATTACCAGCAAGATTAAGGCCTTTGGTTTTGAGAAGGGAGATTTCATTGGATTAAATGTTATCCAGTCTACTTCTGAAACAGATGATTAGATATAAGAAAGAACAGTGAATTATATTAATAAAAATATCGCAGACCATGGTGATAGCGAAAGGCATAACAGGAGACGAAAAAATTAAATTATATGCAGAAATAAAAATCAATAGGGCAAAGTACTGCAGGGCCTACAGTTCTCACATGTTACCAGAAGAGGGCACTCGTGGCTTTATTTTATGACTTCAGAGATTTAAATCAAGATTTCCCTTGGTAGCATTTCCCAGGCATAAATCAAGCACAAATGAATAACCTTAGATTTATCATTCCTAATGGAGATGTACATCATATTGGCGTGTCATCACATTTCAACATTGGCCATTATGATGCCAATCATATAGTAATTTTCTTCCGTGTCATAATCAGTGATGAAGATTTACGTTTCCATTCAGTACAATTAGATTTTCATGTCTCTTAATGGTAGCTGAGGGCATTAGGCAGAATACCTGCTTGTGCTGCCTCTAACTCTTTTGCGCTCATATTTTTCTGAAATTGTATCCAAACCATTACCCGATCACCACTTTCCTGTGGTTAAACACCACTTCTACTTATATGGGAGAAGGTAAGAAAGATTTAAACCATTATTCCAAGCTGCAGAGGAACAGGCTTCAAAATCCTAGGCAAATACATCCTGTTGGTAAATATCTGACCTTAACTATTTGAGAGGTTTTTGGTACGTGTCAATGAAATCAGTTTGGGCTTGTCACTAGTGACCTAACCCACAGAGCACACCAAATGAAGATGTTGGGATGGGCCTAGTGCTCAGCTAGCCAAGCTCACTGATTTCATTAGCAATAACCACCTAGGGAAACCACAGTCTCCTGGTGGTGGTAATGAAACTCTTCTGTGAGCAGAAGCCTTCTACTAGATGGATGGGCAGGCAAGATCACAGAAACACAGAATTATGAGGGTTGGAAGGGACCTCTGGAGATCTAGTCCAACACCCTGCTAAAGCAGCTTCACCTACAGCATGTTGCACAGAATCACATCTGGGTGGATTTTGAATATCTTCAAAGAAGGAGACTCCACAGCCTCCCTGCTCAGCCAGTTCCAGCGCTCTGTCACCCTCACAATTGAGAAGTTTTTTAACATGTTCAGGTGGAACCTCCTGTGTTCCAGTTTGTGCCCACTGTCCCCTGTCCTGTCACTGGGCACCACTGGAAGGAGTCTGGCCCCATCCTCCTGATACCCACACATATTTTACATCCTTAAAAGCATCGATAAGATTCCAGACGTGTTACTGGCATTTAGAAAAACTCCTGACTTTTCTGCATAACTGTGGATCTGGGTCAGTGTATCATGGGTTCTTACAAGCTAAACAAGTGAAACAAGTAGCAGCATTTTCAAAAGCACTTGAACTTGCATGAATATCCCATCATGCATCTATAGTGGATATTTTGGTGGTCAAACACTTCCTAAAAGGATGCCTTATTTTTTGAGTGCTTTCTTTCTCTACCCAACTTGCTTGCAGGGATGCCAGCAAGGCAAAAGGATGCACTGGGACTTCAAGACAGGGAAACAGAGCAAGGAAACCACAGTCTCATTGCTAAACCCTGACATCCACAAGCTTACAAAGCCAGCAAAGCACAGCACAATCCTGCCCACAGAAGAGGAGGAGGCTCACATGGTAGATGAAGGGATCCCACAGGCACAGGGGTGAGGCACTGGCACAGGTTGCCCAGGGAAGCTGTGGCTGCCCCATCCCTGGAGGTGTCCAAGGCCCAGTTGGATGGGGCCTTGATCAGTGTGATCTAGTGGGAGGTGTCCCTGCCCATCGACAGGGTGTGGAACTGGATGATCTTTAAGGTCCCTTCCAACCCAGACCATTCTGTGATTCTATGATCCCATAGGTACAGGGGATCTGTATGGATGGGGGCTGAGGTGCCCCAGGAAATGCCTCCCCACTGACCCTGCTGCAGGATTTCCATGTGAATCATAGAATGTTTTGGGTTGGAAGGCACTATAAAGCCCATTCAGTTCCAACTCCNAGGCAAAAGGATGCACTGGGACTTCAAGACAGGGAAACAGAGCAAGGAAACCACAGTCTCATTGCTAAACCCTGACATCCACAAGCTTACAAAGCCAGCAAAGCACAGCACAATCCTGCCCACAGAAGAGGAGGAGGCTCACATGGTAGATGAAGGGATCCCACAGGCACAGGGGTGAGGCACTGGCACAGGTTGCCCAGGGAAGCTGTGGCTGCCCCATCCCTGGAGGTGTCCAAGGCCCAGTTGGATGGGGCCTTGATCAGTGTGATCTAGTGGGAGGTGTCCCTGCCCATCGACAGGGTGTGGAACTGGATGATCTTTAAGGTCCCTTCCAACCCAGACCATTCTGTGATTCTATGATCCCATAGGTACAGGGGATCTGTATGGATGGGGGCTGAGGTGCCCCAGGAAATGCCTCCCCACTGACCCTGCTGCAGGATTTCCATGTGAATCATAGAATGTTTTGGGTTGGAAGGCACTATAAAGCCCATTCAGTTCCAACTCCCCTGCCATGGGCAGGGACACCTCCCACTAGATCAGACTGCCCAAGGCATCTATTCTATCCTATTCTATTCTGTTCTGTTGTGTTCTGTTCTGTTCATTTCCTCTCGAATTGAAAGCCCTACCACAGGCTCTCTGGCTCTGAGGTCTTACCCTACTGACAGGCCTATTTGGAAGAGGAATACCCTGGCAAACCTAACCATTGCACCCTGAATGGATTGTCTCATCCCCCCTGTGCCTAAGACAGGTTCTTTCCTGTAAAGGTTCAGGGCAAGTAATTTTCTGTGATGAGCCTCAGGCAGCAATGCATCGTGCCTCGAAATGGGGGCTGCAGAAAGTCAAAGCAGCCCCTCTCAGTGCACTTCAAAGCCAGCCCTCACCTATGGAAGCAAATGGATATTGGCCTGGAGGTGCCTTGAGCACAGCACTCAGCAGGCTGTGCAGGGACGATGGCAGGGCTGCCTTCCAATGGGTAACAACAGTGCTCTTCTAAACATACAAAACCTAAATTCTTGCCAAGGAAACAAGTTTGCATCTTAGCAAGACAAACTGAGTCTTCTGCTTGATCTGGGGAAAGCTTCCCAATTATGTTGTTATCAAGGAAGCCTGGAGGTTTTATCTATTTATAAAGTCAGAGAACTGGTTTTTCCCCCATGTGTAGAAGACCTAAGCTGTACACTCGGGCTGAACCAAAAATTACTGGTTTGTGCCAGGCAATGTCTATAAGGTCTGACAGCAATCCCAGTTCTTTTCCTGGTAAAAAATATACTACAAAACCAGGATGCTTTGTGACTATAAACATAAACCAGAAAAAGTACTCAGCAGCAAAACCACACTCCTCATTGGGGACGACTTAGGCTATTAATCACTTAAAGAAATAAAATCTACCTGTCAAAGAACAGAGAGCAAATGCAAATTAGAATTGCCTACATAAGGCCGTGTTGGTTCCTGTTTTGAAGATGGAACTTTTTCCCACTTATACTAGGGTAAATTAGGGATAACTTCACTGAAATTGGTAGTCACAACATTGCAGAAGGAGGCTGAGAAGAAAATAAGTTTTTTTTCAATGCCTATTTGATAAAAAGTAAGTTACTAATGAATGGCAGTAGCTGCAGATGTCACTCTCATCTTCCTATTTTCACTTTCAAATTTTTTTAGTAGTGTTCTGATTAAAATTGTACAGTTCTGGAGCTGAGGCTTGGATCACATTAAAATTATTAGGATTAGAAACGGTAGGAAACCAGAACTTCAGATTTATCCTATTTGAATTTGTATGGGAAGAAGTTTGGATTAAAATCCCCAGAAGTGAACCCACTTGCATGTTTTAATTCTGGGTCAATAGGGGCCTAAATTCATGTTCTGGTGTAATCCTGCGAGAGTATTAGATTGTGAGATTTTATGGGTTTTATGAATGATTGAAAGTGAGAGAAAGGAGGCATTTCATGACTGTTGATGAGACCAGCTTTCTGTTCACAGAATATAAAGGAATAAAAGACATTTATTACATTAGATTTTATAAATCATTGGGAATACAAGACATGAAAGGAAAAGTGCTGAAGATCATTGACTGGAAGTTCAGAACAAAGACAATTCCTATACAGTGTCGACACAATGGAACTTTATCTTCTGTTAGGTTTTAGGTGTTATTATTATAAATATGATTCATATTAAAAAAAGAAGTCAAAGGTTTTTAGGTTAATTACTTTAGTTGTTGCTATTTAAATATAAACAAGAACATCAACATAAATTAATTTACACTCTGTTACTTTACCTAAGCTCAGATTTCAGCCTGCTACAGATGCTGGATTGAATTCAGCTGAAGGAAATAAAGAGTGCAGAGACACAGCATGTGTTTTGAGGACTGAGAGCAAGTGGAGGAATGAAAATGTGTTATCAGCCTAAAGAAGAAAAACATATGGGGTGAAGGAGTCTCCGGAAAGAAGGCAGAGAATGAAAAGAGAAGTCAGAGAGTTTAAGAGGAGTTCCTGTAGCGTAAACCACACGTTATTGATGCAAATATATCTATAACTGCTGTAGTCTGCTACAGCTCAGTGAAAATCCAGCCTGTTTCATCTTTCTACGCTAGAAAAGCATCTGGTCTGCAATTGCTAACCTAGGAAAAGTATTCTGGGAAAAAAAAGTATTACCTTGTGTAAGCTACAGTGACTGCTCAGCACATCAGCTGCTCCTAACTTACTAAACACTTATTCCGCTTTGTCTTTATGCAAGTAGAAGTACATTTTCAAGAAATGAAGTCAGAGATTGCTTATTCTATACTGTAATTAATTTGTGTGATTCTGAAAGAACATATCTGTTGTGTGGTTGGTAAAATTACAATGCGTTCTCATCTTCTTTTTTATAATTTTAGAAAAGCCTTCATTCTCCTTGTTGGGCTAAAGCATATCTGTAAGCTTTACTTTTCCCTCACTACATCTCCTATTGTTGACTAAGGGCATCACCATTATACTGGAATAGGAGGAGTCTTGGACTGGATCAGCCATTTCACTGCCTGTGTGCATCTGCAAGATAAGGACACAATATTCAATCTTTGAATAGATATTCTTCTGAGTAGCTTCTTTGTGTTTTCTGTGCCTTTCATTTATTAACTTTCATACATGACACATGTCTAAAAGCCAATATGCTGTATTAGGGCTCAATCCCACACTACTGACGTCAGTGAGAGTTTTGTCAATTACTTTAATGAGCACAGGACTAGACCCTTGTGATTATATGAAGAACCAATTATTGGATTTTTCTATGAACCTCCATTTAAACCTCCTTACAAGTGTAGCTTGCAGGGTGTGAACCAGAGAAAACATTGCTTTTCTGCTGCAGTGTAAATTTGACTTTGGCACTAAGACTATTATATTTAGGTTTCGAAATCCAGTGCATTGGCAGAAACAGACACATTTTTTCCCTCTACTCCAGCTCCCAGTAATAAGGCATTACATGGTGTAATCGCTTCCTAGGTGTTTCTTGCTGATGGACCCAGCACTTTCACAGCCTATATATTAAAAAAGACTTTTAGCATCTTGCAGGGTGACACCCCCCAAAAAAAAAAATGTTTGATAGACAGTCTTTACATAACTCTATTGTCAAACAAGCAAACAAATATTCCACACCCCCTTCGACCCCTCCCTCCACCCAACAAAAAAAAAAAAAGGGAACAAACCTAAGCTAGAAAAAGCATGGGTCTCCGATTCACTGTGATTTATTTTTCTTCATTTTATTCACAGTCTTGCAAGTATGACAGCTGTGATGTAATGACCTGGCCTACATATCGCACAGCATAATGCTGCAGATCTTTTTATTTTCCTGTTGTCCCTAATCATTATTTATTACCTGAGATGATTATCAGTCATTTCTTGCACAACTCCAAAGAGAGCAAGCACTTGCTCCGAGCAACATGATTTTTTTATATTTGAAGCTCAAATAATGTCTGACTTCAGTTTAGCTTTCTGGAAGTCATTAGTCCACAGTATAAGAGAATGTAAATATAGTCTCTGTGTCAGTAATTGATGCTTAAAATCAGAAACACTAAAAGTGAACAGCTGCCTTTCAGGCACAACCTGTGATGGGGTTGATGAAGAGCTAATGGTCTATCCCTTACTCCACTGCAAATTCACTGTAGTATTTCACTATGTTCCTACACATCCAAATAGAAAGATTTTTTTTTGGTATTTATTACTTTTGTCTTGCCTTTGGAAATATTCTGCATAAACTGGATAAAAGCTTCATTACATTTTGTCTTGGAACAAAAGTTTATAGTGTAATTATGGCAGGGTGATTGGGGCAGGTTACTTTTTGTTTATTGGCATGATTGGAAAATGTTTTATACCAGTTATAAAAATTATAAAAAGATACAGTAACAGCATCTGACTGTGTGAGAGATATAAACTAGAGGCAATGCTGTGCTCACTCTGGCTAAGTCACTGTTTCTTAGAGCAGATATTTGTTGCTTGCACAGGAACTTAGAAATCTTATTTTAAGCTGAGGAGACATTAAATAAGAAGGGCTTCTATTTTGGGTCATTAGGATTCAGTGTAAAGCTCCAAAGTAATCTCATGAAAGTAGTGGTGCGATCTAGGGGAGAGACACCAGCTTAGGAATCAGGAAGCTTGTGTTTCATTTCTAGATATCTGTCTCGCTTGATAATTCTGGCTTCTTCATCTCAGCCCTTAGTGATGCCATTTTTCACTGGTTGTCTGTCTTCGCTTTTAAACTGTAAAATTGTTGTGACTAGCATTATTCTTTGGTATGCACTTTCACAGTGCTTACTGCAGAGGAGCTCCGTGGGCTGGCTCAGGCATTTTGGGATGCATTCTAGCAAATAATTAGAAGAGTCTGCCCTTTAATTGGATAAAAGAAACAACAAAATTATGTCAGAAGAATAAAGGAAGGAAACTCATATCTGTATTTCTGACATAAAACTTTATTAAATAGAGTAGTTTTCTTTATTATGCTACATGATTCAAATGTAGGAATTAACCAGAAATTATTCATTAAGAATATGAAGACAATTTATCATTGCTCAGAATATCCATAAGTATAATAGTGCATTTCTCTAGCTGCTGAAATACATTACTCAGATTTACACCAGACACATTCACCTGTGGGTTAATAACAAATAGGCCCAAATTGAACAAGATGTTGCAAAAGATCAGATAGGTTTCCTGATACCATTTCAGTTCTTTTCACCAGCAAGCACACCAACACCTGTGGTGTCAGCCTGTTGAGCTTCACGTATAGAATCTGGTGCCCTGAAATACCTCAAGGTGCAATTCGAGAATTGTATCTCTGTTTCTTTTTCCAAAACTAGTTTCATGTGTGATAACACACACAAATGGGACAGAAATTTAGCCGAAAGTTATTCATTTGCCACTGACTATTTAGATAATAGTATTCTTCATAATTCTGCCACCTGTGGATTTAAATTTGCATTATCACAAAAGTGCCAGTTGAATAACAGGTGCTACTGACAGACAGGTATCATTTTTGGGTACAGTGCACTAGGCATTAATGATTTCTTCTTCCTTCTCATTAAATTTCAATGCTTTTTTGTGGTTGATTGTTTGTTTGTCTATTTTTCATTTTAGATCTCTGAGTATTTCTATGTTGATCTTTTTGCAGTTTCTTTCATACAGTAGGAATTAGAGCATTTTCAAATTTTAGCGTTAATCTCTGATCTTGGGATATTGTTCCTTTACTTTCCAGAAGGAGAGCTAGATTTACTTGTACTTTTAACTCGTTTGTGCTATTCAGCTGATGCAAAGCATCTATAAAGCCATCTTAATTAGTTAAGTCTGATTTATGGCTACTTTACTTTGCCCGAGCAGTACTAAAAAATCAGAATAAGAACTTCTCTTCTATACTTCCTTCTTTTCTCGTTTTCCTTCTTTTTCAGTGTTTTTTTCTATTCTTCTTAAGCACATTCCCTTATTCTTCTATAAAGTATAGATAAGTGACTAAAGAGTATTCTGGAGATAGAAATAATTCTTACAGTTAGTAGAGTAATGTGTTCAATTAATAATTTTCCTCATTATTCAAACAGCCCAATTACCATTGTATTCATCTCTCTGTAGTTCTAGTCCTTTTTCACAACTGATTATTTTTACTTTATTTCACAATTTCCTTACTCTCTCTCTTTGTAAACACTAACATAGAAGTGAAAAATATCACAATAATCACAATCAAAGCAGAATAAGGCAATATAATTTTCCGTTTGCCAAATTAACAATTACTTTTTTACTCTTTGCAGTATAAAAATACTTATGCCAAGAATCTTTGCTTCCTATTCTTAGGCTACACTATTGCTGGCTAAATCCAAAATGTAAATCTTCAGAATCCTCTGCTCATGCATAATCTTGGGAGTGCCTGAACCTGGTCTCAGGCTTTTGTCAGTAAGATACTGCTGGGGTGAGAGTGTGTGTGTGTGCAGGTGTTTTCAAAGACCCACTGGATGCCACACAGCACACATCTAGTGGTGATGCTATCACCACCAGTTGATGACAACCTAGTGATGCCCTTATTACCAGTTTCCTAGCCCACAGAGCATTTAACCAGTATATGGGAGATGTGAATTCAGTGCTCTGAGGGGATCTAAACCATCACAAGAAATATGGAACAAAGCCAATCTGCAAAGTGTGTTGGGATGAAAGAAGACAAAGGCTGCTCTTCTTCAAATGGTAGTCAGGCTTCAGAGTGATTATATAGAGTCATTGATGCCAGCAAAGGCCTAGTGGATTGAATACTTAGTGGGGAGAAAGTAACGTGGGGAGAAAGTAACATGGGGTTCCAGCTCTGCTTTACTGAGTATTTTTGCATTAGATGTTCAGCAGTGCAAGGACTAGGAAGCAAGACTCTCCTCTTCAGTCAAGCACACCACCCTCTCACTAAAACATCACTCTTGCTCTGCATTTATACTTGGCCCATGTGAGGTGGAATACCTTCAAAAGGCATGTTAGAAGTGGTCCTTTCTAAACCTGGAAAAATCTACAGTCCCTATATCTTATCTCATCTTACATAATATCCTTAATGTAACATGCCTATTTAATATATCCATCCCCGTAGGAGGAATCTTCCTGGGCAAGCTGTAGCATTTAACATCTATCTACTAAATCTAGTGTTAGTATTCTTACTGATTGATTTTAAGAGCCACTGAGTTTAACAAAGAAAGGATTTTTGCTGTTAATTATTCTATGGCTATAGAAGCCTCAAGAAAGAATCTTCTTATTTCACAGATGATGAAGGCTATTGGTGTCTCTAGCTTGAGACAACTACAATGAATGTTACTTGTTCATTAATTACTATTTCTGAGAATGTTTTTCTTAATGGACAATGTTGGATTCAGAAAGAATTTACTTTTCAGTGACTTTTTTGAAAATGGGATTCTCTTCCACACTACACTGATAATATTATTCTCTGTATGGATAACAGATGTCAGTATAGTGACAATGACTCCATCATATTCATCTTTCTGCAACACCATCAGCTCTTCTGTCTTTTTCAGACAGTTCATCAACCTCTTAATTCCAAATCAGTGATCTATATCTAGAGCTACCTGTATGTTTCATTTTATATCGTCTCTTTCTCATCTTGGCTCATAAAAAAATCACCATTACCACTTTTTTCATTATCCGCCTATGCTATGCAGCTTGCATACAAGCTTTTGATGTACAGTGCAACCTTTTCTCATTTTTTCTCATCGTCCTTTCTGCACAGATTGCATCCATCAGTATTAACATTTCAGCTCTCTGATTTATCTTATTATATTTCTGTATTATCAGCCAAGTCATAATTTCCTTCCTGTAATGTCCCTTCGCACTCATTTCCCTTACACTCTGCATGTGTGCATAGACAATTGCTGGGTTTATTGGTTGCTTCCTTCCTATAGGACTTGGCTTTTCTGCTTTGTCTTTATCTTCTGGCATTCAATATTTATTGGAAGAGCTCTACATTGAATTGTAACATCCCAGACTAAGTTCATAGCTGCCTGAATAGAATGACAGTACTAGCCTTCTGTATTTTTCTTGTACTCAGGTGGCCAGTTTTTAAATATGAACAGTCCATGCTTTGCACGAAGAAGGGGATTCAGTCATGCTGTCAGTCTCATTCGCTGTGCAAGGTACTAATAGACCACTGGAGTCACAGAATCATAGAATAACCAGGCTGGAAGAGACCCATCGGATCATCAAGTCCAACCATTCCTATCAAACACTAAACCATGTCCCTCAGCACCTCGTCCACCCGTCCCTTAAACACCTCCAGGGAAGGCGAATCAACCACCTCTCTGGGTAGCCTCTGCCAGTGCCCAATGACCCTTTCTGTGAAAAATTTTTTCCTAATGNTCAGGGAGCGGTCTCACCAGTGCCGAGTACAGAGGGAGAATAACCTCCCTGGACCTGCTGGTCACACCGTTTCTGATCCAAGCCAGGATGCCATTGGCCTTCTTGGCCACCTGGGCACACTGCTGGCTCATGTTCAATCGGCTGTCAGTGAGTGAAACCACGCAGAAGGCAGTGAAACCATCACATGCAATTCAAGGGCTGTTCATTCTGCAAAACAAGAACATGTGTGTTTGCACTGAATTTTCATCGTCGGTTTGTGAGTAGGCATTCTTCATAACCAGTGACTTCCTTGAAAAGAAACAGGTTGCAAGAAAGGTTCCTTTATCAAAGGACAGCAAACCTTTCTCTCTCACAAGGCCACAAGAACCACCAAGCCTTCCTGTTAGGAAACAGCCATCTGCACCTTGTGGCTAGGGGGGTAAATGGAGGGTATAAAAACAGCAATTGGAAGCAACACCTGAGCAGATGCACAAATCTCTTGAGCCCAGAGCCCAGTCATATGTGGATGCATCCGTGAGACATCAGGTTATACTGGAGGATTCAAACCATTTCTCCCCTGCCTGGAGGTAATTCCAGTCGTGGAGCTGGAGTAATGCCTGCAGTGTGTCCCTGCTGTCCTGGCAAGGACGGGGTTTTAAATTTTGTCTCTGTACTTTGCCTCAGTGCTCATATAAAGCTTTAAGCTCAGTACTTGTGCCTCCACATATTCCCCTATCCTTCCCCAAAACTTCAATGCTGTGGCTCCAGTCAAGGAAAACGAAGCCCAAAACTCTCTTGCAGCCCACCTCTTTTCCAAAAAGTGGACGTGCTTGCATGTATTTCATTCTTCACTAGAGGGAGACGTTGGATTAAAAATGAGTTTCTTTACGTTTGATTACACAGAAAAGGTGAGTTGACGCTAACGGGCAGAGAGAAAATAAACAAGAAATACCCAATATGCTGCTCTAAGTGCAGAAAAAAACCACAGTGTCTATTGCAATGCTAAGGAATTATCTCGGATCATAGCAGAAATCAGTAACTATAGAATAGGGGTGAAAGAAAAAAATATAGAAAATAAGGTCCTCATTCAGTGAGGTATTTAAACGTGCTTTAAATCTGAAGCAGGACTTCAGCTCTGTTGTCCTTAGTCAGACTACATATTACGTAGATGGTATTTTATTTATATTATTTAAATCTTTGCTAAAAGCTAAGGACTCAAGAATGCTTCCTGAGCTAGAAAATGCCATTCAAATCTGAGCGAGTCTGTGGATGAGCTTCAACTTTCAGAGGGAAAGGAGGGATGTGAGCTGAGCCTTGAAGAAGTAGACTCTTGGGATAGGGACTTATTATGCAAAGAAATAACTTAGAGAGAAATGGAAAAGAGAGACACTAACGAATCTGGTGCCAAGAAGAGCTAAGTAAAAGTTTCTTCATCAAAAGTAAGTAGCAGGTGTGATCAGAGCCAGCTGTGTGGTAAGCAGTCCTCTTTGAGCTGGTGCAACAGAACTAGCACAGAAGGGTGTTTCTACTCCTTTGATCTGACAGTTTTTACTTGTCTTTTATCCCTGCTGAGGGAGATGATGGCTCTTTTTTATTACCTCTGCTGCTGTGTGTTTTCCCTTCTCTCTCATACATGCCAATGTAATTATATCCTCAGACAGCTATGCCTGTGGGCAGCAGCGTGAGCCTGCTGAGCCTCTCCCAGGTGGGCTCTGTGCTGCAGTGGCTGCAAACTGTGCTGCTGCCCACCCACTGCCTATTTTAGGTACTCCTGCTGGGGCCCACGGGGAAAAAAATAAACAGGCTTTATGCCCACTTAGCAGCTGCATGCTGGTAAATGAATTGGGTTTAGAAGCACTTGAAGACCTTTCTACTAATAACATGCTTTTTCAGAGGTTTATAATACAGTCTTATAAATGGATTTGAAACAAGAAGTGAGATTCACACAGTCCTCTGTGGTGAACATCCCTCCATGCTGGTCCAAGTTGCTGAAGAGATGCAGGAGGAGTGGAATTTATGTGCACCCTGGTTCAGGTGTGATCAGTTTGATACAAGAAGTAGTTACTATTACAAGAAGTGGAGTACTTTTTATTTAAGCTAAAGTAGAATTCAGCTTTACCAAAGTGATTGTAGTTTTGAGTCTTTTTTGAAAGTTAGACTGAATGTCCCTTTGGTAGCGTGTTTTCTTCCAAGCAGTGTTTTTCCAGACGCTGATCATTCTTTGAAGATGATAATGCCTTGTGTTCAGTACAATCTGTGCTGAACAGTCATCTCTCCTTTTATCACCTCTGTTTGCAGTGCTTTCCTATCTCAAATGCAAGATCAGATAGAGAGTTAGAGCCAGCTCCAAATTAGCAAGAGTTTTGACTGTTGCAAAGTTCATAATAACATTAAAATGAGACCTTGGAAAGTAATAAACTATGCATAAGATTTCTGGGAAATTTTATCTATATGCATGTAAGTGGGAAATCTGTTCTGTAACCAGCTCTTGCCTTGTTGCACATAAATGACAGAGACCACTCCCTCAGGGTGCTCAGGCCTGATAAAGGATGCTTGCTTTCTGAAACTCCAAAGTGAGTCTTAGTGAGTTTATTTGCTGTCATTTTCAGTATCAAGTTTGCCGTGGCTGATAAAATAAGTGGCAGTCTCACTTACCCTGCTGCAGGGCTGCTCACACTGCTCAAGCGCCCAAAAAGCCCACAAGTTTTTTAAGTCTTGCATATTCCATGTGGGAATCTGTGCTTGGCCTCTGTCTCACTGTCCTTCTCTATCTCATACAGTTTCCCTCTCCTGCTAAAACCTGCATGGCAGTATGAACTGCTCAGAGCCTTCCTGGAGATGGTGCTGCGCTTTTTGTGTGAATGCTGAACACACAGCAGACTGGCAGTTCTCCCCAGCTGCCTCATCCCTGCAACACAGCCTGACACACACACCTGTCTGCCTCACCGCATCGCTAAATGCCTCAGATGCCTCTCATCCCTGGCAATTGGAAATGGAAATACTTGAAGTAGGTGAAACTATTAAAAAATGCTATGTGATACTGGCTTAGCTGCTACTGTAACATTTCCATTCACTTTGACTAAAGAGCCCTTGATATCTGAAGTGCCAAACCCTTAGAAATCTGGGAAAGCCATTCACCCTCCTTAAAACTCTTAAAACTCCCTTAAAAACTCTTTAAACTCCCTTAAAACTCCCTTCTTAAAACTAAGCCCTGTATCCTTTCACAAACGGTTCAGAAATTCAGTGCTGGCAAGTGTTCTGCACAGCCAAAGCATTCCTAGTCCCAGGCAGAAACCAGAAAAAACCCCCAAAACCCTGAGATAATAAGGTAGATTTATTAAAATCTGTCTAGGCACTACACTGACTCTTTACTCCATCAATACATTTTTTTTTTATGGACTGGAGAATGCAGAAATATATTTCTTAAAGCCAAAAGCTCATCCATCTCCCGCTGATGAGAAAAGATCTGTCTGTGAACCTAACAGCTGTCCTGCTGTGCTTGTTGTTCTGGAAGTACAGAATTAGTGGATCAGCTCTGTTGTGTCAAGAAAGGTGCCAGAGCACAAGCCTATGTGAACTGCTATGTCAAGAAGTAGCAAATTTGATGGAAATATGTAGCAAAGAACAGTTCTTGGGACACACAGATTCAGTTCTCGGAAGGCTTACTCATAATTTTCTTTCCTGCTGACAATTTACAACCTGTATTGTATTTTGAATACTAAGTACCTGCTTATCCTCTCTGGACTGCTGGCAAGATGTTCAGGCAGCCAATAACCACACTGGACTGCAAACTCTTAGGATGAGTGCTTCCCAGGGTACCAAGCTGGTGGGAGGCTGCTGCTCGCTACAGGTGCCCGCAGCCTTGTGCTCTACTGAAACATTGCAAAGGGAGACCCTGAAAAGCAGGTTTGGCTTCTCATGCTGCCACCAGGGACTGATGGTGAGAGTGGTGCTGCCACAGAAATACAACTGGTATGGTGCCTCATTACAAGCAAGGAGTTTGAGTGGCCAGTAACACTGTTTTGAAAGGTACCCTGAGAAAATAGTACTTGCTTTTAAAAATGGTGCAATAGAAAAGCATCCCAAGGAGTTCCCCATATCTCCCATAGTAGCAGTGTGGGAATGGTTTCACATACACAGCTGGTTTATACTATTTTCTGCAGAACTGTGTTGTCAAACACTTTCAGAGTATAATTTGTGAGTCAGGTAGCCTGTTAGGATCCATAGTGTTTGATCATGTCACCACTGCTTAGAGAGGCTAACACACCATGCTTCTGGAGCCAAAACATTGGGCTCTTCAGATTTACATACATAATAATCCTCTGGGCTAATAGCAGTCAACATACATTTATTCCAATAATACTGACTGCTTAAAGTTTTGTAATTCCTTAGCAATACAGAAATTGATCAGTTCAGCTACTGTGGTGTCTTCCTCAAATATCAGGAGTTTAAAAACATAAATGGTATTAAAACCAGGGGCAGGAGTGAAATACCATCTTAATTTATTATAGTTCTGCTCCATTTCTTCCTACTCATACTCTTTTCCTTATGGCTAAAGTAAAACCATATCATCAGGAGCATGAAATCTGCCCTTTCATTTCCCTCAAATGCCAGTGCACCTCAGCAAGTGCAGGTCCCTGGAAGTGAACTGGAAATGCACATTCAGCTGTTAAGGTTGAGGGCCATCAGGGACAGCACATCTGGCAGTGTAGAAGGCAGCAGCTGGTGTGAAAGCTTCCTCCACCTCCTCCTTCCTCCCCACTTCCATCATCAACCTTCTCCCCCAGTACAACTTTTTCATCTGCTGCCTTGGATGTGTCAAAGCTTTGTAGTAGCAGTTTCAGTCAACACTTTCAAGAGGGCTCAGAGGGATTGAAGTCAGTGAAGCCAGAAGCGGGGTATAACCTATGGCAACCAAAGTGACAGCTGCCACAGTCTTTCATGTCATGCCTTTTCAGGCTCCAGAGGCAAAACATCTTATAAAAGACAACCATGTATGTATAAGTCCAGAAGGTTTGGGGATGTTTGTGTTTGGGGCAAGATATTCTCAGCTTCTTTATTAACAGCTGAAAACAAAAGCTGTAAAAAAACGTCATTTCATGGTTTGCTCTGGTGACAATAAAAATGACAGGGCCAGTAGGGAACAGCAGCATCTGCCCATTACTGAAGAAAGTCACTTTCAGTTAATACAGGTTCTTATTTCAGGTCTGTACAACTGCCTCATGAAGTGACATGCATACCTTTGAAATGCAGAGCTTTAATGCAGCGCATTCTCAAAAAAGTAAGTTAAAAATGCTACGTGTGCTCTGGGAAGAGTCTTGTTCCTTACTTTCCATTTGGAACTTGATTCTGCCCAGTTTGGATATGCTGAATGCATGTCACTTAGAGAAGGGATCTTTCTTATTTTTGGTTTTCACAAGAAAAAAATAAGGTTCTTTAAGCAGACATAATGTGATTATTTGTATTCATTTTACACAGACTGAATCTGTCTTGCATAATGCCTAGAGTTTTTTTCATATAATTTATAACAAAGCAGGACAGCTGTGACTGAAGTGTCCCCTCCCTCAAGGAGTGATTGCCATAGCATGTATCAGCTAAAACCAAGGGTATTTGACTGATCCTTAAAAATCTTCACTAGTGTAAACACTGGTATTATTCTCAATATAATAAGTTACTGTACTTTAGAAAGTATTTCTGCCAACTGTGCTCATACATTTTGTCAAATACCACACTGTGAGGCTTTTAAACAAAATTTTGTCTGTAAGCCTCAATTTCTAAGCATAGATTATTTTGAGTGATGTGTTTAAACTTTTCTTAATTTCTTTTTTTTTTNAAGAGGATAAAACTGGTTTCTCTCTCCTAACATCCTGTGGCTGTCACCTGTGATCTGAATGCTGAGCAGGAGTACTTTGAACCAATTCTGCACAACAGGTCACTATGTGCCCAACATCCATAGTGGGGGTAACTAAATGGGACATGATATAGATTGAAATATTTATACATTTCCAAGTGCACTGTTTTATGCAGAGTTCAACTGGCATTTTATTCCCTAGGTTACATGCAGGTTTGAAGGAGAACTTTGTAGGCAGCATAGTATAGGCCAGGACACACTTTGTGGCTTTACTTTTTGCTTGCCCTTTAGTTCTTTTTGTGCATCTTTTATGATTGAAATGAAACAAACTTGCTTGGGAGAGTAAAAAAACGTAGGCAGGGAATCAGGTTTGTGAAGGTCCTTCATTTCAAACGTACATTTCTTGAACATCATCAGAGGAAAAGTGAAACATAAAAGCTAATTTGCTTTCCTGAAACTGCATTTTGCTGTTAAAAGCCTCTATTTAAAAAAAAAAAAACAAAAAGAAGTGCTAGGCTACATTTACATGGCAGGGAGGAGAGTTTGTGTATACTAATTTCTGCTCCCTCTAACAGCTTATTTTTCTGTGAAATAATAACTAGGGTGGAGTCCCTTGGGAGCCAGGTGGGTTGGTTCAGCCTGAGCTGGACACCCTCACCTCCCACTGTGGGCACAGGCTGGATTTCACCCCCAGTGGCAGCAGGAACTGCTCCCCTAAAGGGGTTTGGGTGACTGTGCTGAGGGATGCTAGCAGCGGGTAGAGTATAATGTGGCTTCTTCATTCCTAAGAGACATACATGAGAAATGCAGTTGTAACACAAGAATAACAGTTTGCCATTCCCTTTTTCTCTCTGCAAGAGATACAAGCATCTCTGGATGCTTAAGATGCTAAAAATCATTTGCTCCTCTTACCCATGACTAGCTTGGAAAGCATTCACACCAATTTCTTCTCGTTTTCTCATAACAAAGATCCACAGTGACATCTGTGATTCATTCAGTAAAATAACTACCTGATGGAGATAAAGTCAGTATAGCTGACACTATCTGTGTGGGCTGCAGTTAACTGTTATTTTTATTAGGATTTTATGCAGCAAAGACCTGGACACAAATGACATGAGTTCTCCCACCTTGCAGGAGCAGCTGTATAAACAGTAAAGGTTTACCCACCGCTTTCAGTCAGTAAAGGTTTCTCAGCCTTGAGCTTACACTGCATAATAAAACACAAGATACAGAAGAGCTGTTGTCTGATGTTTTTGACAAGGGAAAGCAAAGAGATAAATCGTGATGGTTTTCACATAATTAACAAAGACCATTTCTGGTATGTTTTGAAACATGGTTACTGGAATAATGGGACCACTGAGCTTTACAACATACCCATGTAAAATGTCATGGGGCATCTAGAATTGGTAGGAAAAGATCAGGAGAAATTCCTTGGTGTTTACCTCCACTTCAGCAGTGGCTTTACTGGAGCAAGGATGGGACTGTGACAGATATTTGACAGAGTAATAGGGCTATATTTCTTCCTGCTTGTCAGGGAGCTCCATCTCACCTTTGCTGCTGCTTTGGTAATGGAACAAGATTTACTTGGGCTGCAATTCAACCAGCATGAAGTCTCTCACCAAGTTCAACAAGCAGTAACCAGCAAGGTTTTCTGCAATCTCAGCAAAACTCCTTCTGGTTCTTTATTGTCCAAGAGCTTCTTCATGAAGAATATATTCAGTATTTTTTTGAATGGATTTCACAAATTTAAGTACACTTAGAAAATTCATGCATATGCACGCAAAAAAAAAATAATCATGCAAACAAAACCCACCATGCTGACCTATGCCCACGTACTATGCTTGTTTTGTGAAAAGAAATCCAGCAGGCAGATATTTTTCTTTTCCTCTCATTATTTAACTATGTAAATCCTTTGGTTAGAATAAAAAGAAACATAGCAAAAATGATTGAAGTATGGCTGTGGAAATACAGAGACATCTATCACTGCTAATAACTTTCTGGATATTGTGTACAGAGTCTGTATGAGGAAACCATTATCCTAAGTCCTAAGACAGAAATTTTATATTACTCATGTTATGGTGCCTGGTGGAATGAAGGACACTCGGGCAGAAGTTGTCATGAAGTGGCCTAATTCTGTTCTGTCTGTGAGTAATACACTCAACTTCGAAATGGATGCTGGTGTTTTGCATTGCAGAGGTTTGTGTCTACCTCCCAAATGAGAAAACTCCTTACTATATTTAATAACACCAGAAGTGTACGTTATTATATGATCAGCTATCATCATAGTATTCAGAACCTTTAAAAAAAAAAAGCATACATCTCTTAGTCACTGTCTGAATTCTGTTAGCAATATTAAATTAAAACTGTCACTGTTTTTTCCCACTTACACAGTCAAATGACTGGAGTGCAAAAATACCTTGGAGGCATCACAAGACTGAAGGTTAAAATAGATCACAGAACTTCTTTTCTATAATGGAAGTGCAACACTGGGATTTTGACTTCCCTTTCCGTATGTTTGACGGATACTAAAAACTTGCTCAGAACTGGACGTAGAAGAGAAATAATGATAATAACTAAAGAAAAATATGCCCTGCAAATATTTGAGCCGAAGTTTTGCGCTGACTCTCAGAGTTGGTCTAGCAAGGGCTGGCTGAGTGCGCAAGCTGAGTGCAGGAAGCAGAGCAAAACCTAAAATGAGTTCCCTGAACTGGGGAGGGCTGCATGACCCTGAATGTGCTCTCCTGTTCTTTCAGTGTGAGCCCTTGACAGGGCAGGAATCAGAGATCTTCCTTCCCCGCACTGGGCCTGCTCCACATCGTTCCCTGCTTATCCCTCCTCAGAGGTTGAGCCAGCATACCCATAACTAATGACAGTGCCATGAGTCTCTCCAGAGTGCAGGGAAGCTGAAAAGACTAAGAATGAATAAATAACTGAAATCCAAATGAACACGAAACACTATGTTCTTTTCTGACTGTAATAACTTTCATTGCTCTTATTTATGGGCATCAGGTTGCCAGCTTTGCACAGCCCCTCTGTAGCCACGCTGCACGCTGCCAACAGCTGCCTCAGAGCCTTGGCCACACAGCTTAAAATGCAGACTGCATAACCATTTCTTAAGCCTTCTGTATTTATTCAAGCCGCTGCGGTGCCAAGTGAGTGGGCTCAAGACAGCACATGCACCATTGCGGCTGCCTCCTCCTGCTGAGAGAGGTGGGGAGGATGCCCTGCCTGATGGAGATAACCAGTGTCAGTGTTTCCCTGCCAATAGTGGTTTATTTTTCTAATCAAAGACAGTAAAGGCAAAGCAAGGGTCTGAATCAAAGTGCTTTCTGTCTGTCAGCAGATCCCAGATATAATTTTGAACAACACACACAGCCACAGAAATTGCAATTTCTGAGTATCATTCGTAAAAAATGTTCACAGTTCCATTCACATTGTGTTCCTGCATGCACAGGATCTTGAGCTGCACCAAACCAGTAGTTTATTTTGATTGTCTTATTAATGCAGGCGAGCAAGTAGATAGAAAGCAAAAGGCTGCAGCTGGAAGTAAATCACCAACTCTGTTTATTTTTATGCCTTACTCAGGATTACAGGGAAAGAAATCTCAAGTTTAGAATGCTTTCACCACTTTAGTTAGCAGAAAGCAAAGGTATAAGGCTTTGGCTGCTTTGAAAGGCAAAAAGCAAACCATGAGGCAGAGCGTTACACTTGCAAGGGGTGTGGGGGAATAAAACTGTGCCACCTGATATGCAATTATATGCTCCTCCACCATTTTCTCAGCCTTAATCATAACGTTAAGCAACATTTTTCCCAGATCTTATTAAATATCTCTTGGTAGGTCCCTGCAATTTGTTTGACAAGCATATCAGAAGCTTAAATTTACAAGACGTTACTCTCCTGGTACTTATATCTCTCTTACTCCACTCACCTCACTTGGATGAACTTCATCAACATGGGTGAGTCAAGCCCCCAGTGTATTCCCCACGTGATTATTCCTTAGGGCTCAATAATATGCCACAGGATGATAGTTTTGCCAGCATGTGCAGGTATAAGGTTGGATTTCCTAGGCAAATGCCCAGTTGCACTGGGCTACAATGTCCTAGTATTTGAGGAATTAAAGTAATTAAATTTATCTTGAACTATATGAACAAGCATACGCTGAATCCTTGCAGTGTGGTGGCCCTCACTCTGACCCAGTAGCTATACCTCAGCTGAGCTACAGCAGCATATCTAGACCTGTTCCATAGACTCCCTGGTTAAAATCCCAGTAGAGTATTTCCAGTAAGTGCCTGCATCTGCTCCCATTCTTAGATCATGCCGACTCCATTTATTTATACCACAACTGCCGCCACTGACTGAAATCCCTCTGTTGCCAGAAGAGTGAGAGCAGAACCAGAGCGAGCCATCTCCAGATTTTGTTTGCCATCAGTAAAGCAAGTAAATGAGACATGTATTTAGCCAAATCACTCCTCCTATCCTAATGCCTCCTGAAATTAATCCAAATAGAACTGCTTCTCTTCTGCTGAAGCTTCTGAAGATGTGGACTCTAAACTGTCTTCTCTCCTCTCCTACCCCTTTAATTCATTGTCATTCATTTGAACATTTTACCTCGCAGGTTAGGAGAAACTAATGATAAAGCTGAACCAGTAGCCCTAATTACAATTTGGTATGGATCATGTTCTACCCATGCACTTCTCCAAAGGTACATTTTAGTCTCCAGTTCTTTAACTCACAGTGTTTAGAGCTAGAAAGTTTCTTTAGTATTATCCAGTTAGGTTTTAATCATAATGATTAGAAAGATCTGGAACACAAGTCTTACGAGGAGCAGCTGAGGGAACGGGGGCTGCTTAGCCTGCAAAGAGGAGGCTGAAGGGAGGCCTTATCACCCTCTACAACTGCCTCAAAGGGGGTTGTAGCGAGGTGAGTGCTGGTTCCCTCTCCAAAGTAACAAGTGAGAGGACAAGAGGAAATGGAGTCAAGTTCGGCCAGGAGATGTTTAGATTGGATATCAGGGAAAATTTCTTTACTGAAAGAGTGGTGAAGCATTGTAACAGGCTGCTTAGGGAAATGGTGGGGTCACCATCCTTGGAGGTCTTAAAAAAATGCATTAGACATGGCACTTCAGGACACAATTTAGTAGGCATGGTGGTGTTGGGCTGACAGTTGGACATGATCCTATTAGAGATCTTTTTTATGCTTAATGACTTTATGATTCTGTGATGCCTCAGCTATGGATATTTGCCTAAACATCCCATATGTCCATGCCAGCTCTTTTTATTAGAAACAGATTATTTCTTCCAGTGGAGCTACTGAAAGAGATCAGTTTTCATTTGTCAGTTAGGCCAGAAGTGTTATTGCCACTCCTGCCAGAATTGTCTACTAGCCTTTATTAGTTTGTATTGATTTGACACAATCCACATTTGTAGATGCTTTCTAAGCCTCTGTTTGATTTCAGCCTAAAATGGAGTACATTTTACCCCATATTTTTTCCTCCATCACACTACTGAACAATATAAAAATAGTTTCAGCTCTTTTGCAGTTGATTTCTCTCCTTGACAGACCTAATATTCATTCACTGCTACGCAGCTCCAAGGCCAAACCCGTGTAGGAGAGCTGAGTGGAATAATAAATACCATGGGATAAAAATGTCATAGTACAGCTCCAACTACTCATTACAAAGTTATCTCTGGTGCTGTTATCTGCTGGTCCCAGCCCTCTGTCCTATCCCAGCCAAATCATCTGCATGCATAGCAACAGCAATCACCCAAAACACTTGACTACTATGGCTGCTGTGATGAGCTCTGAACTGCACACCGCTATATCACACCTCAGAAGAGGCTAGCTTATTCTGTAGGGTGCTTTCTTTCCTCCCTGTTTGTCTTCAAGAGGATAAATATGCAACTGGTTAACTGCAAGGCAACTAGATGTTTTTACTTGTTATCAAATTCTCTTTGTCTTTTTACTATTTCTGCCTTATTATATAAAAAATATCAACTAAATTAACCTTCTGTCCTATCAGTAGCACTTGTTCACTTAAATGAAGAAATATTTGATAGCCAAATGATGTCGAGATGTGGGGTGTCTAGCCTAAGCTCATTACCTTCAGACCGAGCTAAACTACAAAGAATTAACTGAACTCAAAGTATTTTTAACTTCTGAGGCCCTGAGCCAGTGATACTAGAAACCAGTTATCTCTATTCAAGAGACCTTCAGTGCTGTGCAATGACTAGTTCTCTCAAGAAATGTTACTGGAAAAGAAAATATTTATGGGCTACTATGACAGAGTTATATATATGCTTCCTAGAGCCAATTCATAGCTCTGTATCTTACAGCCATGTGAACTTTGACAATGACAGATCTAACATGACTATGCTGCCCTGCACTGCAGTTCCTTTTCCAGTTCCTCACAGAGATGATGGATTGCCAAGCCTGTCTCTGAGGCTAATTATTTCTCTCAGCCTCTGCCTGTCTTCAGCAGATTTAGCACATTTATCATTATTCTGAGTCAGCAGCAACAGCAGGGAGGAGCAGAAATTTTGTCAGCATTGTCATCAAACTTGAAATTCTGCACCATAGAGGAATGTTGCTTTACCCAAGGAATTAATGGCTTACAGTTGTTGTGAACTCATGCTGCCACCTTCCCAAGAGGCTTTGCATTTTTATTTCCTTGGCAATAATTTATTCCCTTAAGAATGGTGTCATGATTACTCGGTGTAAACAGCCAAAACTTAAGTACAGCACACTGAATACAAACCTGAAAAATCAGGAAAGAAGATCATTTCACAAAAACATTTTCTAAGCATTCCTGAGATTGTCTTTTGCATTACATCAGTGGAATGCTCTCCCTAAGCAGACAGTGACTGCCTGATGGTTGGATAGGTAAGTTTTTTATTGTGTTGTCCATAACTCAGGCCAGAACCAGCAACATGTAGCTCATAACTGAAATGCAGAGAGTAAGTCCCTAAAAAGTCCCTGAAGCTAAAGCCCAGAAACATAGATCCCTTTGAAGAGTGTCCTTCAGTACTTTGAAGCTGAGCCTGCAACTGCAAACACAGATGACTTTTTTAAGACAGAATGATGTTTTTCACCAGTATTCAGAGTGCTGCATGCTCCAGGCAAAGCTGTGGTTTGCCCCTTCAGTGGCTCACCACTCACACCATGGGACACAAAGAAAGATCTTATAGCACGGGCGCAGGAGGTGTAGCATGAAGGGAACAGCTTTGCAGCACCATGGCAGCTACTGCATGTGTTGTTGGGAGCACAATTGCCTTGCCAAGCCAGCTCCATGATGAGGAAGGAGGCAGTGATTATTTCAGTGCCTCTAGTCAGCCAGTTTGTGCTTTAAACTTAATGTGGGGGCTCCTCAGAACAACTTATTCTGGGGAACACTGGCTGTTTCCTTTCACTTGGAATGGAATCAGTAATAATGAAATTCTTTTTAGCATGATCTGTCATTGGCTTCAGCATTGAATAATACCAGCTCTTGCAAGCTTGACCTGGCCTCTCACTACACCTAAATCTATTTATTTTGATCAGTAGGTGATCAGATGTGATGGTACATCACAAGCAGGTCGAGTCATTGACTTGCTAAGAATTGGTGGTAGTTAGTGCACTGGTAGGGAAAGGCTTTGACCTCACCATTTGTGCTTGGTTTAGACACGGTTCAGTGCATATAGAGATGACCTCAGGCTGGTTGTGTTGGCAAATTATGGCTTTATATTCTTAAAGCGATAATGTTATGTCTGTGCTCAATAAACATGAGCATTAACTGCTCTTTGCTGATGTGGCCAGACTGACATCGTGAGACCCATGAATGTCTCAGAAAAAAATGCCTCTCTTCAGCTTTGAATGCACAAGTGGAAATCCTGCTGAAGTGCAGTCCTGGCTAGGGATGAAGCCCAAGGGTCACCCAGATGTCCCAGCACCAGCCTTCCACCACCTGTTAGGATGGCACTGGAACTGCTAAGACCAGAGTCTTCAAGTTAATCAGTAGATTGTCCTTTCTTGTTAAAACATTGCTGATTATTAACACTCATCAGTGTCACCTCTGAAGATGGCGTTCTCTTATGTGACTGGTGCCAGAGTAATGGATGGTTTTCAAATGCAGCAAGCCATCTTGTTCCAAACATTTATAATAGCACAAAATATTTTGGCATTGCCTGTCTGATGGGCACACTGGCCTGAGCTACAGGAGTAGTTTAGCAGGGATTTGACAAGATTTCTGAAGGATTCTCTTCAGTTCCACTGCAAACCATCATCTGCCTGCATCACCCTTGGCATACCAAGCTGACTAAGCACAACAGTCCCCATCCATCATCCTTCACAGGGGAACACCACTGGACAACCTCCTAGGCTAAAAGTGGTGTAAACATGTTGGTGAGGAGTTAGTCAATCCTGCCTAATAGCATGCTGGCTTCTTCGACTGACTTGGGAAACAAGGGCATTGTGGAAACCCTTCAGCTCTTGGCTACTTTGGCTTTTGTAGAAAACTTATGATTTGTCTCTTTTAACCCTCTGAACCTCAGATACTGAGGCCTTCCACTCTGTAGGGCTAAGCAGATAATCTATGGCAAACTGAAGGCTATTTGTAAACTATTTCCAGCTGAAAGTATTTTCCCAGCTAGCCAGAAAAGAAGCTGTGCATATCAATTTCTACCAGCAGGTTCCTAATTTGGTGTCCCTCCCCCAATAAAAAAACCCTACTTGTTCTGTTCAGCTTAAATTTCTTTTGCTAATTGCAAGAGTATTTTTTGCACTATTTTCAGGTTGCTTTAGTTATAGGCTTAGGTTTGATTTGCCATTCTGCAGCTTGTCCCAGAATGGTGAGCTGTGGAGGCACAGCTGTAAGAGTGGACCTGGGAATTTACTGTCTGTGCTTGGAGAGCTGGTGGATTCTCCAGCAAAGCTTTAATTCAAAAGCAGTTTGGTACATATTTCACTGAAAGAAAGTTGTGATGTCTCTCTGCCTTCTTTCACTGCTGTATTTGCAGCTTAATCACTGAACTGCAATGTCCAAGATTACAGACCAGGATGCTTTCTTTGTTCTGCCTGTGAAGTGAGGGTAAAGACTGCTTTCTATCGAAGTCCTTTCTCCATGCATGCTTTTCCCACATATTGTTATGGAAAAATATTGGCAT
>WAAB01017956.1:885-22771 GCA_013389865.1 Piaya cayana
GTCTCTTCCAACCTGATGATTCTATGATTCTACTGAGAAGAAAACTAACTCTACCCCAGCCAAATCCAGCAGACTCCTTTCATTAGTTTATACTTTTTACGTACCACGATCAGATGTAACTCTCTGGGAAAAATGCAGAACACACTGAATTCTTTTAGTCATGAAGCTTCCAGTATTAATATACCTGGACTTGTGACATAAGGTATGTTATTGCTTCCTCATGCTGTTAGGATGTCTCCTAATCTCCCTACACAAAGGTCAGAAAACCTTGATATCGCAGCAGTCACATGGGAAGTGGGTCCTCATAGAAAACATAGCTCAAATGAAAAGGTCAGGTGACCAAATGAAACAGAGACCACTAGGTGGCAGAATAATAGCAGCCAGGAGGTACGACAACAACATTTCATAATCAGCTGTTGTACAGTTACACACCAGAACATATATTTGTATTAAGATGTTTTTATGACTATATGTACAATATTAATTACCAAGGATCAATGGCTTTCTATAATCTAGCTAGAAAACTATTGCTAAAAAAAGATTTGCAAATGACCTGCCAGCAATTTTGGACATAGGTGAAAAATACTTGCATTTAAAATATATTTAGAAGTGGTTAGTTTGCAATTTCTTTAGTTATATAGTATTCTCTGCTTGTACAAGGATTTACTAGCTATAGATGACAGGGATTAGTACATGTGGATGTATTACACTAATGGCTTAAATATTAAACAGATCTCTTCATGGCTGAATCCAAACCAGTTTCTGAACTAACAAGTATCAACTTTCTGCCTTTGATAAGAATGAGGGGAACTACTACATGGTTGTGGCATTTTCATTTGGAAAGCAAAGGAAGGTGGCAGCTTAGACTGAAAGGAAAACTTAATCCAGCTTGACTGAGCTGCAAATGCTAAGCTTATAATAGAGAGAGGACTTCTTTAATTAATAGCAAAATTCTTCCTAGTAAAGCGCCTATTTGCTGTTATTTCTGTCTCTGGATAGCTCCACTGCTTTCCAATGACCTTTGAATTGTGCAATAGAGGTAAGAACAAGCAAGTTTCAACTTAAACAAAGCAGAACTGACATTCAGCTACACTGTGGCTATTATTATGTGTCTATTAAGTCACATTGCAGGGGGTGAAAACCTTTTCAAAGACTTTCTGGCAGAATCTTGCACATCTTTAAGTCTGCTGGAAAGAAAACCTTTTTCCTCTAACAGAAGCAAAGATATCTACAGGCCAAGTGAGAGAGCATTGTAGGACACAAAACATGGCAAGAGTTGCCCCAACAACTGCTGGAGGATTAGCAGTTTTTCAAATGGGATCAGTTATTTCAGTTTATTTTCAGTTTATTTATACACAGATTCTTGTAGTTTACCTCTTGGCTTTCTTTTGGCCTCTAATTGCTAAAAAGACAAGCAAACCTAACCAAACAGAGCTGTGAGATAATCGGACAGCTTTAGCTGGTCTTGAAGCTTCTCGATATAACCTCCATTGAACATTCCAGGCCTTTTGGACTACTTTAAATACTGATAAGATCAGTTTTCTTTGATTGTTACTAGTATTTCCCTGCAAGACTTTCAATTTATCTTCTGATTTTAGGTAGGGTCAATCTGGTCTATAAATCTGCACAGCTTGGGAAAAGCTAGAAGATAAAGGTATAGCATGCTATACAGTATGAATTAACTGATTGGATGTTTCAAACCAGTCAACTAGGTTTAGATGCTAAATTGCTATTGAAACTGGACTGCAGTTCCTCTAGACAACTTCAGAGATTGCAGCCAATAGAACAAAGGGAGGTAACTAGGGATAATGGCCAATGGATTGAGAAGCAGGAGAAATCTTTCTCTTCTGCACAAGTTATAGGGACAGAGCAATTAGTGTGTGACAAAATGAGTCTTTTGTCCAGGGGAGCAAGGATGGGTTGTCTTCTGCAGTTAGCAAGAGGGCAAAGGGTCTAGCAGTGGGATAGGTGTTATTTTACTGTGGGTTTGTTTTTTTTTTTTCCAGAGAACAGATGGAGCCTTTTAGACAAGAGGCAGGAAAGCAGACAGGTTAAGCAGAGTTGCTTTGTGGCACTCGGGGACAATAGGCACTAACAGCAATTAAAACAAAATTGTGGTAACTAGTAAGCAGGAGGCAGGTGTCAGACTCCACATGAAGCCATGCAAGACTTGCCTTAGGGAGGTCATTTTGAACTTTTTTACAGTCTTGTCCTGGCACGGTACTGAGATGCTTTCAGGCAATTCTAGACTTGCAACTTGGTGTGCAAAGAAAAAGCCAAAAGAGTATTACATGTTGTGAATAAGTGTATTCCCATCCCTTCCAGTTACTTCTGTGATATGAGGTTCTGATTGAAGAATATAACTGAGGCAGAAGAATGCTGATGTTTTTGTTCAAACCAGATACTTGTATGACATAAAGATTTTAATAGCTTAGAGGCAGAGGAATGATGATGCTTTTGTTCCAATTAGATACTTGTATGGCACACAGATTTTAATAGCTCCAGGTGAGTCTGTTTCCCTTTACATAGTAGACGGAGGCGTTGTTGTTAAGTAATTTTACAACAGTTCTTGTGCAGACTTCTTTTCTTGTCATTATTAGGGGGTTTTGGCCTGAGAACTCAGACATGTAGGTTAATATGCATAGCTAGTAACTATGTGGGCAGGAAGCTTCTATACAGAATCACACCAATGACATGTGTCCTTAATAAGCAATATGTGGACCATGTTGTTCTCTGGATCTACATATGTGGTCTTCCAGCTTATGTAGTATCTCATTAATTATCTGGGCAATTTAGAGGTTTAAAAGCATGGTCCTCAAGTGTGCTGTGAGGGGCTATTCCTGTTTTGTAGAGGGGGACTCAGTCACACTAGAAGTCATATTTCTATCCCAAATAAGATAAGGTAAAGTGGATACAGCAGCTTCCAAAATTTTTAAAAGCCGTTTAAAAGCTCCATTTAATGTTTGGCTTCATGGCTCTTTCTTTCTTTGATTTTAAACCTTTCCAGATGCTTAAGAGTGTGTCTCTATATAGACTCAAAACTTCCTTAGTCTTGACAGGTCTGACCATTTTAAAGCTGCTGGACGAACCTAGGATGTTGAAATGAGGTCACAATTTTCCCCTACCCCATTCATAGGCTGTCCCTTACAGAGGGTGATGTGGTTCTCCTGTGGGAGGGGAGAATCAATGGCTCTTGTTCTAGGTCTTCAGTAGGTTGGTTTGTTTCCTAAACAGGCTGCTTCATAGAAAAACAGTATCTTAAGAAATCCTGAGTCTGGGACTCAGGATTCATGCTCTCAGAAGGGTGAATTGTCCGTTTAAGAAGGTACCCTTTATGATTTCCTCATCCATATCACAGAATCACAGAATCACAGAATCACCGGGTTGGAAGAGACCCACTGGATCATCGAGTCCAACCACTCCCACAAAACACTAAACCATGTCCCTCAGGACCCCGTCCACCCATAACTTAAACACCTCCAGGGAAGGCGAATCAACCACCTCCCTGGGCAAACATATGAATTGTCCTTCTTACAAAGTAAACCAAATTAAAAAACTGTCAGATGACCAGAGCCTAGATGGGAAACAAATCCATGTATGTTTCCCTAATGTGCTTTCTGATCATTCATTTTGCAGAAGATGAATCCTTTACAGACAAATTAGTCTATATTCAGCTGGGAAAAACCTCACAATTGCTAACTCTTGTTCTCATGAAGGGCTTAAACTTTGCAGATGTCTCTTTGAAATACAATGCAATAGAGAGGAAATAGTCTAGTCGGTTTCTGGAGTGTTTGGAAGAAAAATTCCTGATACAGCAGGTGAGTGAGCCAACTAGGTAAGGTGATCCACAGCACCTGAAATTTGTGAACAGAGAAGGACTTGTGGGTGTTACGATGGTTGGAGGGCATCTTAGTCACAGCAATCATGAAATAATAAAGCTTCAAATCACTGGAGAAGGAAAGAGTGGGATTAGCAGAACTGCTATCTTGGACTTCCAGTGCTCAGACTTTGGCCTGTTTAGGAGAGTGACTGACAGAGTCCACTGGGAGGTAGTCCTGAAAGACAAAGGGGTTCAGGAAGGTTGGACATTCTTCAAGAAGGAAATTTTAAAGGCACAGGAGCAGGCTGTACTTGTATGCCAAAAGATGAACTGACAGGGAAGAAGATCAACCTGGCTGAACAGAGACCTTTGGCTCGAACTCAGGGAAAAAGAGAGAGTTTATAATAAGGAATAAAGAGCAGACCACTCAGGAGAACTACACAGATGTGAGATTATGCAGGGAGAAAATTAGGAAGACTGAAGCTCAAATAAAACTTAAATTGGCTACTGCTGTATAAGTCAATAGAAAATGTTTCTTTAAATACATTGACAGCCAAAGCAAGCTAAAGAGAAACTGTCTTTTATTGATTGTGGGGGGAAACACAGTGGCACAAGAAAAAGGCTGAGGTACTTAATGCCTTCTTCACCTCATTCTTTAATAGTAAGACCAGTTATGTGCAAGGTAGCCAGAGACAGGGATGGGGAGCAGAATGAAACACCCATAAACCAAGGGAGTTAATGACCAGGTACATCACTTAAACACACACACAGAGGTTTGCAGGGCTGAGTGAGATCCATCTGAGAGTACTGGAGGAACTATTAGAAATGCTCACCAAGCTGCTTTCAATCACTTATCAGCTGTCCTGGCTAACTGGGGAGGTCCCAGTTAACTGAAGGTTAGCAAATGTCATGCCCATATACATGAAGGGCCAGAAGGAGGATATGGGGAACTAAAGGCCTGTCAGCCTAACCTTGGTGCCAGGGAAGGCTCTGGAGCAGGTCATTGTGTCTACCATTAGGCAGCACTTGCATGTTAACCAGAAGATCAGACCCAGTCAGCATGGGGTTAGGAAAGGCAGGTCTTGCTTGACTAACCTGATCTCCTCCTACAACAAGATGATGCACTTAGTATATGAAGGAAAAGCTGCAGAATTTGTTTACCTAGACTTTAGTAAAATCTTTGACACCATTTCACACAACATTCTCCTGGGAAAAATGGCTTGGATAGGTGTGCTGTTCGCTGGGTGAAAAATTGGCTGCATGGCTAGGCATAGAGAGTTGTGGTGGATGCAGTTAAAACCAATTGTAGCCAGTCACAAGTGTTGGGTGAGCTCTCAGTGTTGGGGCTGGTTCTGTTTAATCTCTTTATCTGTGGTCTGGATGAAAGGATTGAGTGCAGTCTCAGTAAGTCTGTAGAGGACACCAAGCTGGACAGGAGTGTTGATCTACTTGAGGGAAGGAATGCACTACAGAGGGATCGGGACAGGTTGGATCTATAAAATGAAGCCAGCTGTATGAGCTTGAACTGCTTTACCGTCCTCAGCAGACCTTGCCAATGCAGTTGCTGTTTTGAATTCTCCAAATATACTTAGCTTCTACAATACTCTTTGCAAATGCTGGATCTGTGCCTGAAAGTTAGGTGCTTTGGTGCCAAAGAGGCTTGTCTTTTTTTCAAAATAGCATTCAATGAGTACCATGGAATTCTAAGTTGCAGTCTAACATCTTAATAATTACAAGTTTGTCCTATGTGAAAGTTCTGAATATCAAAGAGAAAAAGATGTGCAAGTACTTAGGATCCTGTAGAACATTGCAATATTGCTTTTTGTCACCTAAAAGGACTGTGTTCACCACGTGGCTTGGAAATTTAGTGCTATTCTCAGTTTAATCTGCCATGTTAGATATAGTTGCAAATTGTCCTGCATTTCTTTTTCCTAGTTGTAATATGTTTGCATAGTCAAAATGTGCGAGAAATGCTTATAATGGAAGCAAAGAACATGTTTTCTCATATTTCTCATATTTTTGTGAGAAGTATCACAATTGCTTTGGTGGGCAATTGACAGCAAGAGAGATTTGATCATCTTAGGGAAAAAATTAATCTTTTAATAGAGAACAAGAAGAAATGTTATTCTTTCAAGAATTTATAAAAGATGAGTATAATTAAAACTATTGTAACCAATAATCAAAGAAATTACTATGCAATGACCTTTCTCAGTCCTAAGAAACACAAAGAATTTCTCTAAAAAGTATACATTGTTTATTCTGACTTCCTTCACCTTGCCTATTTGCACGGCTAATTGCATTTCAAAATAACACAAGGAAGAAATGCTTCAAGATAGATCATGAATTTAATACTTAATAGCTCCCAATAACTAGGAGATACCTGCAGGTAACCTGAAATACTCAATGCCCAGCAAATAAAAGCAGGAGTTGTGGAGCAATCAATCTGATTACTTATATCTCCTTACCCAGGGAAGAGTATTCTGTCCCTTATTAGAATTCTGAGCCACCACTGTAGCCTGAGGAAAACCAGGACACAAGATGACGGGGCACTTAAAGGAAAGTAGGGAAGTATATGCAGTTTCTTATTTTACTGGAAGAAAGGAGAATAAATGACATAGCCAGAAGCCATAGAGGTCCAGGTGAAAGTTGCATTCTGCCCTTTCTGTGTTACTGTCATTGTGTGCTGCAGGCTGTTTAGCATTTTCTTTTCTCTGAAAGCCTTGTATATTTTTAACGACATCTACAGCTGTTCTAGGTAAGGGTGTCACATTAGAAAACAGCCTGTTGTGCAGTGACAGTCTTTTCCAATGAATCTTGTATCTGTACAGACAGAGTTGTGACAGTTCTTGTCTTTTCCTCTCAAATTTCTCATCATCCCTTTTCAAGTACCCTCCATACAGTCTGGGAAATCCTGTTCCCATTCTTCCTCTTGACAAAGAGCAGGTGCAGGTCCTCTGTTCAAACAGGATCTGTGCATTTTATCTTCAGTCCATGCATTGTACCTTGCTGCATCTGGTTGTCAACTGATTGTTAGCATAAAATTCCTGTGCATTTTTGAATGCTTCTAAGCAAAGGAAGATCTACAACTTGATAACAAGTCCCTGAATTGTGAAGTAACAGATAGACAGATGTTTACATTACCAATTTCACTCCTACAAACAGATGAATTCCAAGGGGGCTACTTAGAGGTGGAAGAAAACAAGTCTTCAATCTTTGTTGCAGAGGAGGAGTATCAGTGAGATAAAGGAATATAGAAATTAAAGAAGGAAAAACAAAGTGGGACATGACCCAGAACATGGAAAACACGGATGTTTACTGTTCTGGGACCCAAAGTTGGCTGTACTGCATGCATCTACTCCACAAATAGTGCAAAGAAATTCCTATAGTTTTCTTATTGGAAGAAGAAAGGAAAAACTTCATATGTGTGTTGTGAGATAAACAAACATATCTACTGATCTTTATGGAAAGAGATCTTTCCTTCACCGTTCAAGGAGTAGTGTAAGTAGAAGGCTCAACATTGGTCTGAATATGTAGCAATGATCTGAATGTATATCCATATAGCAGGGATGGCTATATGGAAGAAAGGTCCCTGTGCCTGAGCAGAGTCAATCTCTAAGGGAGATTGACTCAAATGCTGAAAAGCAGTGAGCAAGGGTAGGGATGATATATTACTTTGTGTGAGCTTTATGGCCTCTTCTACTGGTGCTATGTGAAACAAAACACTTCTTTAGAAGGTATTTTTGAAAAGCATGTGCACATTACATTGTATTAACAGCTATTACATGTTGATGAAGAAATGTGCTTTAGCCAGTTGAGTGGAGGTCTATGTGGTGTTGCATTTAAACCATGGGAGAGTAGCGGCCTGGTGCTGCATATTCAACATTTCATGCCATGGCTTTCCACTCTGTTGTAGCACAGTCTGGTGCATATGGTGTTTGCTAAGGATGCTTTACAGCAGTCCTTCATTCTGGTTTAGTGCTAGGTAGTGATGGTGATTTAAATATACCTCAGCAGACAGTGATCTCTTACAAGTATATATGTAGCCATCAGCTTACAGCTAACTTGACACCTGTGAGAAAATGACTGCAGCTTTATTACTTGTTCCTTGTCAATATATATGCTGTTAGACTAATTATTCTATATCCAATTTCTTTTTTTAAAAGAAATTATTTTCTGAAGCCAGTGTTTAATATTTCTCCCCGGAGCCTTTTTTTAAGCTAATCTCAGTAACCATCTGTCTGGAACTTCTAAGGTTTTGGACTTCTCTTCTTACAGTACAGTTGTGAGATGCAGTTTAGTAGACAAAGACAGCTCAAATTTATCAAGTGATCATATTCATTAGGTGTCTTGTTCAGCATGCTTATTACTCTTTGCTATGATTTCCCTTGTACATGCTATGTGAGAGAACAAAAGACACTACCTTACCCAAAGGTGCAGGCTCAAGGAGATATCTTTCCAGTGACAGTTTCTTATTCTGCAGAGGACACTTAGGGGAAACACAGGAAATGCCAACCCACACAACTAGAATGACAGCAATTTTTCATATCTGTTACATCTTTTAAAATAAATAACCTTCACTTTACATCCTACTTAATTCTGCATGCAAGGGTCTGAATAATATATTATGTTAATTACGTATAAAAATTAATTTTAATAAGTAGATGAGAAGAACAATTAGTTTCATTTTTTATACTTTGACAATGATTAGGGAATTTTTAAAATGCTTTTATTTATAGTAGCAGTTAACATTCTGTATGTATGCCTGAAATTTATTTCTCATAGGCTCTGAAAACATCACCATTTTATTGGCAACTTTGTAAAATGTGGAACATACCTGGGCAAATTACGACCAAAGAAGCTATTCAGTATGATGGCAGGCTTCTGTCCCAGTCACTCTTTTCAACAAATTCTGAAGCCTTAAATCTAGCCCTAGACAGCTGGATGCTTCTTTCTTTTACTAAATTAAATGGATGTGCTAGTTAAATATCTGAGGATATCAGGATGTCTGACACTCAGAGGCAAGGCAGTGATGTATGGAGATATTCTTGCTGCTAGTGAATTTCTTGGTGGTGTTGGTGCTGCTGCTTTGCTGTGTGCTAGTAGAGGTTTCAGGACCATGGCAGGACTCAATCTTCAGTCTATTGGTTAACAGCTGACACATGTTAAGCACTGCTGACAGTTCAGAGCTGGGAGCTCAGCAGAGTGCAAAGTACCAGAGTGGAATTGTTATGACAGACATTGTATCAGCTATTAGAATTCTTGTAATTTCTGTTTTCCTTTATCAATTCTGACGCCAGGTGGAGGATATTGACTTTTTTTCTGTTTGTTTCCCTGCCCCTATCCCCATCCCCAGCTCTGATTCCACAAAATTAATGTAGGAAACAGCCTGCAGTTTGTGGTACTGTTAATAGATATGTGCTTGTTTAAAGTTAATCTCAGCATGTTTGAAAGAGTTTTTGTCAGGAAAGAGAGGAAAATATAGGAAATCTGGAAGAAGGGGCAGACAACTCATGAGGACTACGTAGATTAAGTGAGATCTTGTAGAGAGAAAATCAGAAGGGCTAAAGATCAATTAGAACTTAGATTGGCCCATTCTGTGAAAGGCAATAAAAAATCCTTCTACAAATATATCACTAACAAAAGAAGGACCAAGGAAAATCTCCATCCTTTACTGGATGCAGGGGGGACATTAGTGACAAAGAGTGAGGATAAGGCCTTCTTTGCCTCAGTCTTTAATAGTAAGGTGAGATGTTCCCTAGATACTCAACTTCATGAGCCGGTAGACAGGTTTGGACACAGCATTCTTCTCTCTAAACTGGAGAGATATGAACTTGATTGGTGGGCTATTTGGTGGATAAGAAATTGGCTGGATGGTTGTATTCTGAGAGTAGTGTTGAATGGCTCTATGTCCAGATGGAGATCTGTGACAAGTGGTGTCCCTCAGGGATCCTTACTAGGATAAGTGCTGTTTAATATCTTCATCAATTCTATAGGCAGTGAGACCGAGTGCACCTTCAGCAAGTTTGCAGAAGCTGAGTGGTACTGTTGCCACACTGGAAGGACAGGATGTAATCCAGAGGGATCTAGACAGGCTGGAGAAGTGGGCCTGTGGAAACTGTGGAGTTCAACAAGGCCAAGTGCAAGGTCCTACACTTGGGTCAGAACATTCTGCTGTTTCAATACAGGATGGGGGACTATGTGATTGAGAGCAGCCCTGCACAGAAGGACTTGGGGATGCTGGTAAATGAGAAGCTCAACATGAGCTGGCAATATGCTCTTGTATCCCAGAAGGCCGACTGTATCCTGGGCTGCATCAAAAGAATTGTGACCAGCAGATAAATGGAGGTGATTCTGTGCTTCTATTCCTCCCTTGTGAGACCTCATCTGGAATATTTTGTCCAGTTCTGGAATCCTTAGCAAAAGAAGGATATGGAGCTGTTGGAACGGGTCCAGAGGAGGGCTACAAAGATGATGAGAGAGCTGGAGCACCTCCCATGTGAGGACACGCTGAGAGAGTTGGAGTTGTTCAGCCTGATGAAGTGAGGGCTCTGAGGAGACCTTATTGCTACATTCCAATACCTGAACAGGGCCTACAAGAAAGCTGAGAAGGGACTGTTTACAAAGGCTCGTAGTGATAGGACTAGGGGTAATGGGTATAAACTGGAGGGGGGCAGATTTAGATTAGACAAAAGAAAGAATTTCTTCACTATGAGGGTAGTGAGCTACTGGCACAGGTTGCCCAGGGAAGTTGTGGCTGCCCCATCCCTGGATGTCAGGTGGGATGGGGCCTTGGGCATTCTGATCTAATGGGACGTGTCCCTGTTCATGGCAGGGAGGTTGACACTAGATGATCTTTAAGGTCCCTTCCAACCCAAACTGTTCTATGATTCTATGATTCTATATCTTTATCAATGACCTGGATGGGGGGATCAAATGCACTTTTAGCAAGTCTGAGGACAACTAAACTGGGAGGAATCTGGACCCCTCACCACAAGAAGGATGTTGAGGCTCTGGAGCGCATCCAGAGAAGAGCAACAAAGCTGGTGAAGGCGCTGGAGAACAGGCCTTATGAGGAACGGCTGAGAGAGCTGGGGTTGTTTAGCCTGGAGAAGAGAAGGCTGAGAGGAGACCTCATTGCTCTCTACAACTACCTGAGGGGAGGTTGCAGAGAGGAGGGGGCTGGCCTGTTCTCCCATGTGACAGGGGACAGGAAAAGAGGAAATGGCCTCAAGCTCTGCCAGGGGAGGTTCAGGCTGGACACAAGGAAATTTTTTTCACAGAAAGGGTCATTGGTCACTGGAACAGGTTTCCCAGGGAGGTGGTTGAGTCACCTTCCCTGGAGGTGTTTAAGGCACAGGTGGGTGAGGTACTGAGGGGCATGTCTTAGAGATTGGTGGGAATGGTTGGACGCGATGATCTGGTGGATCTCTTCCAACCTGGTGATTCTATGATTCTATGAAACTGTACCCATGGATATTCATTAATATTAGAACAAAACAATTCCATAACTGGGCTGGCCGCAATGGTGTCGTAGTTGGCCATTTCTCTCCCCATTCTGTAAAACATGTTCTATTATCAGCAGCAGTCCACATATAAAATATGTTATTAGATTGAGGATTACATTGACATACCTGGATACTGTTTCTAAAGGAAATCAGTAAGCCTCAAAACAAGGTGCTAAGAGGAATGGTTTAGTGTTTGATAGAAATGGTTGGACTCGATGATCTGGTGGGTCTCTTCCAACCTGGTTATTCTATGATCCTATGATTCTATGAATTGTTGTTGATTTGTTGGAGGATAGGGAGACTCTACAGAGAGATCTGAACAGTCTGGATCAATGGACTGAGGTCAATGGGATGAGTTTTAACAAGACCTGCACTTGGGACATAAAAACAAGCTGCTTTCATGGCAAAGGCTTACAAGAACTTACCTAAACTAAAACTCTTCCCACTAGAGCCTCAGAAGGTGTCAGTATACAAGTTCTACTACTAAGAATAATAGTAACAACTGATGCTGCTGTTTGGCTGCTTCCTTTTGACTTACCTCATGGGAGTTGTGGCCTTTCAGAAGTCTAGTCCCTGCTGTGTTGAAAGGCAGGTATACAGAATTACAAGCATATGTTATAATATGAGCAAGGGAAAAGAACACTACAAGCTATACTGTTTTTAACAGGTAACTAACAGGTCCAATTAAAACCTTGTTTGATCTTCTATTGAAGATACAAATAAAGAGCATTAAAACATGAAGAATACCAAATATTAAGTAAGATTTCTGGGGTTTTATAATGTCTCTTAATCTTTTTCCCCTTACATTTAGGGACTTTTTACAGAAAGAAAATACTTAGATCACTTTTAAAGCTTTAGCCTGCGGTTTTGGGAAGGAGGAACAAAATCATTGAGAAAGCCTGGCACTGTTCCAGTGCCTATCATTATGTCCTTGATGGTAAAATAAGAAAAGACTTGGAAGATGAGAGATAAATATAGCTAAACTGGCAAGTGTACTGCTGTTCCACGCATTTTCTTTTTTACTTGCATTTCACTGATGGTAAAGAGCTTCCCTTGAGGTCTTCTTGGTCACCCTGTAGTCTGAGTTCCAGTGAATGTTGGCCATTTAAGGTATGCCTTTAGATAATCACCTGGGTTCATAGCTGTGCTGCAAACGATATATAGAATCATAGAATCATAGAACAACCAGGTTGGAAGAGACTCACCGGATCATCGAGTCCAACAGTTCCTATCAAACACTAAACCATGCCTCTCAGCACCTCGTCCACCTGTGCCTTAAACACCTCCAGGGAAGATGAATCAACCACCTCCCTGGACAACCTGTTCCAGTGACCAATGACCCTTTCTGTGAAAAATCTTTTCCTAATGTCTAGCCTGAACCTCTCCTGACATAGCTTGAGGCCATTCCCTCTTGTCCTGTCACTTGTCGCTTGGGAGAAGAGGCCAGCTCCCTCCTTTCTACAACCTCCTTTCAGGTAGTTATAGAGAGCAATGAGGTCTCCTCTCAGCCTCCTCTTCTCCAGGCTAAACAATCCCAGCTCTCTCAGACATTCTTCACAGGGCCTGTTCTCCAGCCCCTTCACCAGCTTTGTTGCTCTTCTCTGGACTCACTCCAGAGCCTCAACATCCTTCTTGTGGTGAGGGGCCCAAAACTGAACAAAGTATTCAAGGAGTGGTCTCACCAGTACTGAGTACAGAGGGAGGATAACCTCCTTGGACCTGATGGTCACACCATTTCTATATACAATTCAAGATGCCATTGTCCTTCTTGGCCACCTAGGCACACTGCTGGCTCATGTTCAGTCAGCTGTCAACCAACGCCCCCAGGTCTCTCTCCACCAGGCTGCTTTCCAGAAAGACTTCTCCTAGTCTGTAGCACTGCATAGGGTTGTGCCCCAAGTGCAGGACCCGGCATTTGGCCGTGTTAAACCTCATGTCATTGGTCTCAGTCCAGCTGTCTAGCCTGTTCAGATCCCTTTGCAGAGCCTCCCTACGCTCCAGCAGATCAACACTTCCACCCAGCTTAGTGTCATCTGCAAACTTGCTAAGGGTGCACTCAATGCCTTCATCCAGGTCATTGATAAAGACATTGAACAGGACTGGACCCAGCACTGAGCCCTGGGGGACCCCACTTCTAACTGGCCTCCAACTGGATTTAACACCATTTACCACCACTCTCTGGGCCCGGCCATCCAACCAGTTTTCCACTCAGGAGAGTGTGCACCTGTCCAGACCAGAAGCTGACAGTTTCCGAAGCAGAATGCTGTGAGAAACTGTCAAAGGCTTTGCTGAGGTCCAGGAAGACCACATCCACAGCCTTTCCCTCATCCAGAAGCTGCCTTTTATTCTTCATACTTACCCCTTGTAATTTATCACTCTATTTATACTGATGGTGCAGAAAGTAATAGTGTATATGTTTGAATAAAATATTACTGAGGGATAAGCTAGTAACACTTCACAACAATTAGTAAATTATTTGTACTTAATTTGGCATTGGCTGTAATACCATTAATCATGTTGAATTCTTTTGGCATAATTCATTTGTATGTAGGAAAGAATACGTCCATCTTAAGCACTGAATAATTTTAAGGGTAGATCAAAGTAATCTAAATATAATCCAAAATGTGTGCCTGTGTTCTATACTCAAAATATGAATGTACAGCAGGAGAGGAATAATGAGCTGTAGTTTATGAGTGTTTAGCAGAACAACACAAAATAATTTTTCTGTAGATTCAGGTGGATCAAACTGAGCTGATCATCCACTTTGATACACAAACTCAACATAGTATTTCTTTCCTGTAGTCTGCTTTTGTTGTAATGGGATGCGCCTTCAGGTAGATGTCAGAAGAGAGGTGTTAAAGATGTTTTAAATGATTGTACAGCATGCTTGTATTTCTTCCTGTCAGCCAAGGACGACTAATTGGCAAAACATTTTTGGCTGAAGTGTCTTATTTAGAGCAATTTCAAACAAGAAGAATGGCGTAACACAGCCCACTTATGTCTCAGTGTCCTTTCAGTGAGCCAGTAAGAAAGGTCCCATTACTTTCCTGAAAAGCATGGGCCTCTGGATATTGTACATGAGCTGTGATGCTGGGCATGCCTGTCCAGAGGGAAGCAAATTCCTGAATCGCTCATTGCTAGATCTCATACCAGTTTATTTGAAAGTGGGATTAGCTGGGACAGTCACATGCTCACATGCCCTGCTGAAATACACACCTGAAAATGATATTCATCTCCCCTTCTCAATGGAAAATGAGAAGATAACTTTGCACCAGTTTTCCCTATGCTTTGCTGCTAGTCTCTGCAATACTGAAAGATGCTTGTTTTAATGAAGAAACAGAAGCAGTACTGTTGTGAAGGAAAAAAAAAGAAATTCTTCAGAGCTGTAGAAATGTAAGCTTAAAACTTTCATTTTATTAGCTAAAGCATGCTAGATAACAAATCAGATCTGTGTGGGCTGGTGAGATACAAGATCTGTCTGCTTTTCCATTCTGTCAAACCACTGCTTTCCTTCAAGTCACATAACAACATAGAGCGGCATGAGGTGAGAGCATGTTTAAGCCATAGAATAGCATTCTTGGAAACCTGGCATGGGATATCCCAGGGGAAGATATTAATGTCAACAGCTGAGGCCCTTCCAGTAGCAAACTGCTAACAGGATGGGGTGGAAGAGCTTTAGCATATGCTTCATCTATTATCTCAAGAAGAAAGCTTTCTCTTATGCTATTTCTGACTTGTTACTGTATTTTCCTTCTCAAGTCTTCAAGAATAAAGAAATTCTTAAACATCATTGACACTGTTAAGCAGATTTAATTTACAAGTATTGTCCAGATAACTTGTTTATTAGCAGTCAGAATCCAGTAAACTCAGCAACTAATTCATCTAATTCTTAACTTTGACACTAGTAATTTAAACTTTCTTTTTTTTTCCCAGGCAGGATGCAGGACAATTAATTTAGATATGCCAAAGGCTTGAAATGTTCTGGCATGACTAATTTAGATAATTTTTACCTGTTGCACTGCTTTAGGCATATCTATGCAATTACGATAAGTATCTGTTCTTTTGACTTATATGCTTGTGGATCTGGAGTGTAGTTTACTCCAGCAGTGCTGAAACAGCCTCACATTATTAATTATTGACTGGTACATAAACTTATTGAAACTTGACCCCATGGATTTGCTATTGAATCATACATGTGCATAGTAAAAGTCCTACAAGCAAAAAGAAGTGGTATAATGAATCATGTGTTTCCCTGTTTAGCTCACCACTCCCCCAGCTTGATCAGCAACTAAACACAGGGCTGGTGTAGTTCCAGTTCCCTCCCACAGGGAGAGGGGAAATGGAAATGAAAGAGCAAGACTTGTGGACTGGAAACAAACTGAAACAGCTTTACTGGAAAAATAATTGTAAAAAGGGGAATAATAATATTAATAAGAAGATAATAAAATATATACAATCATACAATATCAAACATCCTGAAGACTATACATCACCATTGACACTGCAGAACAAGTACAAAGTAAGTATGAGGCTCGACTCAGTGGTGGAGGGGAGCTGGACTCAGAAACTGTGTTCAGGAACATATAGGTCAGGACCAGGGGACACAGGGACAGATGAGATTCTTACTAGATGATGGCATTTGAAGAAGAGAGAACTTGACCTTCATGATTTCTCTGTTTTATACTATGATGGACTACTCTGTCAGCTTTGGGTCACCCATCCTGCCCACTACTCCCTGTATGTGCAACCCTTTTTTCCCCTTTTGACTTATGCATTCTACCAACTGACCTTAATTGATTTCTTTGGTTTCTATAGGGATCAATATAAGCAATAGCATTTCTGCATACAAGTGCCCCATTACTTTGATGACATCCATAAATATTAAACAGTATCACACATGCTTAATTCACTGCTATAGGAATCTTCAAATATGCATACATATATAGAGAGAGAGATATCACCAATGTATGATTTATCTACACAACAGTTCATTAAGATCACTATTGTGGGTCTCTACCCATTACAGCATTCAGGACAGGAAGGATGATGTGAGGATTCATTGCGGTTTGTGCCTCCATGCTGGAGGTTAGAGATATCAGCCTCAAGGACTTGACAGGATGCCACATGATGAAGCTAACTCTTTCTCTTGAAAAATGGTTGCTAACACTCTCAGTATTATGTAGAACTAAACTTAAAATGGAGCATTCTCTGAATCAGATCTCCTTGAGGTACACATTGAACTTCACCATACTTCAGCACTACCAGCTAACTGTGATCAAATCCTTGTTCAAAAGCAATCCCATGAATGGGTCTGCCTTTGGCCAAAGCAGGAAAAACCCAGATAGTTTTCCCCTACAAATTCCTATCTTAAACTACAGGGACTTTATCCCTTTTTGCTATACAGAAAATCTGACTGAACAGGACCAGCTAGATCAGATCCCCTGGTATTAACTGACCAGGTGGCTTCTGCCAGGTGCTTATCACAATTTTGAAATGTGACACCCCCCTTTCTTTCATGGTAATTTTTATCATATAGTTCATTTTTCCCTGAGCCTAGTGCATAACACTATATATGTTTTATCCTTTTAATGATGTGCTCTTTGGCCCAGGTGTCTATGAAGTTGTTTTTTAAATGAATCACAGAATCACAGAATCACTAGGTTGGAAAAGACCTACTGGATCATTGAGTCCAACCATTCCTATCAATCACTAAAGCATGTCCCTCAGCACCTCATCTACCCATCCTTTAAACACCTCCCTGGGTCACCTGATTTCTTTCTGGAGTGTCATGCTACCATGAGACTTGTTTTTCAAGGCCTATGATTGTGTTATGAGCAGTCACATGAGACACAAGATGTATCCAGCCATCCAGTAGTTGCTTCCACCATTGTAAGCACATAGTGCTTACCATCACATAGTAATGGGTTTGAGGGAGCATGATGTAGTCATTTGCCAGGCCTCTCTATACTTATATTTCAACCACTGTCCCCCATGCCACAAAGGTTTTAAGTGTTTAGCTTTTGTAATTGTGGCACATGCTTCAAAATCTTGGATAAACTGTGCAATAGCATCCAAGGTTAAATCCACTCCTCCATCACAAGACCAATTTCAACGCTTCCTTGGTGACCTGAACTGTCATGGGCCCACCAACCTAGAAATAGTTCACCTTTATATACCAGTTCAAATCTGATTGGAATGCTTTAGTAGCCTTATCCACTTGCTGGTTGTTTTGATGTTCCTCAGTGGCTTGCTTGGTGAGTATGTGGACATCTACATGACATATCCTTATGACTAATGTCACTAGCCACTCAGCTATATCCCATCATTAATGTGGCAGCACAAACAGTTTAACAGTTTCCATTTCTACTGCTTTAACTATCCCCAGAAAGCATTTGCTACCCTCTATAAATCAGTATAAAGATACAGTACTGCCCAATTTTTCTCATTCTGCAATGTCTAAAATGAGCTGTATAGCTTTCATTTCTGAAAACTGGCTCAATTCATCTTTTTCTTTAGTTGCTTCTGTGGCCCATTGTGTAGGACTCCATACAGCAGCTTGAAATCTTGGATAGTTTACTACAAGATGGCACAATCCATCAGTGAACAGCACATACTGTTTCTCATTTTCTAGTAGCGATTATATGATAGGGATTATTCCACGCGTCATCTTTGGTGCCATTACAAAGTCTTTGCCTTCTGGCCAGTCCCTGATAATTTCTAAGATTCCCAGATGATTAGAGCTTCCTATGTGGGCTCACTCTGTAATTAGTGCAGTCCATTTACACCATGTAGCATCAGTGACATGATGAGTAGAAGAAACCTTTTACCGTCAAACATTTATGGTAATCAGGTCAGTAGGAGAAGCTGCGCTTCAGTACTATGTACTGGGTAATCTTGGCTAAGCATATATAATCAGAGAGATTCTTCATCTTTATGATCTTGGACTAACTATGATGCTTCAAGGTGTACCATTTTTAAAAGCCCATACACAGATCTGTGGTATGTCCGATGTATTTTCATTTGTGTTTCAGGCTATAATGCTGCCCTTGTCCTGCTTGAAGGTTACTTACTGCTACTTCTCAAAACCATGTCTCTATAGTAGAGATGAACAGGTGCACTTTGGGATGAATGCATAATAAAACCAAGAAACTTATTAGGACATACTGTTTTAGGGTCTGATTCAGTGAAGACTAAGGAAATTGTGTGAATGTGCAAGAACTATTGCTGAAGTTTATAAAGATGGGTCTATAATTAAGTAGATATGGATTCAGAACACATTTTGTGACTTACTACACAGAGAAAATTATTACTGCCCATTAAAGAATTACTTTTCATACAAAATGGAAAAGTTGATTAGTGTGTCTCAGAGTTACTATCTCCTAAAATTACATAATTAATGAATATATGAAACATTTAATTTCATACATAAATGTATGTGAATAGAAATTCATTACTGTGTGAAATAAAAGTCATTTATTGCACATGGAAGAATAAATAGTAAACATGTCCTGAAGTAAAAATGTGAGAATTTTCATAGCTTGTGTGATTGTTTTGGATTTTTGTTGATCATTTTTGTTACTTTAGAAAAAACCTTAATCAAGCTTGGTAATAACATATACTCCTTACATATTTTTAAGTATCTGTAGAAGATTAATATAGGAAATCCTTCTTCCTGGGGAGGATGACCTGTAAGTGCAATTGACTTCAGATGTCATTGGGACTACAATAAATTAATGAAATAAAACAGGTTCTTCAGAACTTACGAGACCATAGCTTATGCTTCCATCTTAATATAATTTCATGCTATTGGATTGTAGGAATACATACAATAACTGCAGCTTTTGCAGCTCTCACAGACCAACAGTGCTATTGTATTTTCATTTTTGATGCTTCAATCCTCTTAACTGTCAAAAACGTACTTGATATGCCATGACTTAGGTTGTGCTAATCTTTCAGCCAAATCCTGTTGCTTGTACTGCATGTACTAGGCTTGTTCTTGTGTGTCACCTCATCTCCCAGTCTTCCTCTACTGTTGAAAACTTTGAAGATTTCAAGTTGTTTATGTAGCTAGTTCTTACAACTCCAACTGTGTACATTAAATACAATGTGGGTTGAAATGGGCAGGCACAAAGCAGTCTTCTTTTAAAAAAATTAAGCCAGGTAGTGCTAGTTGCTGTGTCCTGTGAAATTTTGAGGATTCATAGGAACAGCATGTCCACTTGTATTTAATTAATAATGTTATTTGGGATTCATTTGTGCTAATATCATTCTTCTATTGTTTTCAGCTGCCCAAAGCATCTGGGATCCTCCATTACAAATGAAATTCAGAAAAAGAAATGGTTTCTAGATGTCTATTATTTAAGAAATCTAATAAAGCTCTACCAGTTTGGATAGAGTCTGAATAATTTGTCAGTTTCATCATTAGATCCCTGTAATCTAGAACAGTTAAAATATTTGCCTCATTGGTTGGTGGCAATCATATCCTGAAACTTAATTAAAGCTCATCTGAAATGGTAGGTTGTAGTATACTTCCAGTTACTGTGTTCAGAGGGTGGACTTTTGGCTGTAGTTACAAGCTGGCATTTAAGCTGTTGCATGCAGTTCTTGTTTCAGTAAGAGATACAGCAAATATCACAAGATGTTAATAATCTGTGTTGATACTATGCTCTATAACTGAAAGCGAGCAGAAAAAACACCTCAAAAAGCACCAGAAGTTACTTGCAAGTTCTAGGCGTAAAGCAAATGAGAACAAATTGGCATTTTCCTGAGGTTCATTTCTGGTTTCTGGCAACAGCATGTTCAAAGGTAAGGTCAAGAAGTCTTGCCATTTATGCAAACTTTCTGACATTCTGCTCTTGGCATGTATCATACATGCGGGTTTTTTTCCTGAGGATCATTAATTATCATCCTGATACGTAACTTCACAAGTATCACTCTTTCCTGAAATAAATGCTATCATACTTACCAGTTAAATACCAAGTTACTACAAATTCTGGAAAGATATAGTGAGGCAATCAAGAAATTTATGCTGCAATTGGAAAAAAAATAGCCTACAATATGATGCAAACTTATTAGACTATGAAAATTTAGCATCAGCAATGATATTATGATATATAATTTAAGGCTCTGAAGTATGTTTTAAACTGGATTCACACAAAAGCTATATTATAAAATAATATGAGGCCGATTACTTGACTAAACCTGGAGATGAAGTGAGAAGGAAATTAGTTTCCCCCTTGCAGTGAAGATCTGAAGAAGGGAACCAGCAACTGCCCAGATTCAGGGATAAATATCTCCCTGGAGTGCCAGAAGGTCAAGGATTACCTACTTGCCTTCTAGGAGACTTGATTTCAAACCAAAAGTTACTCAAACAAACCTAGTTCATGAACCCTCTGTCTTAAAAGTACTATTACTCTAAAACCTGGCTACCCTGCAGATGGTATTTGCCTCTCACTTTTGCTCCAAGCTACATCTTGGTGTTGGGAATTCATTTCAGCCTGAAGACTTATCTTAGTGGCAGACATCTACAGCTGCTTATGAGCAATAAGCAATTTTTTCACTAAATAAGCTAATTTTTCGTTCATTTTGACAGGCTTGTCAAGTCGGAAAAAAACAGAGATGACAGAAGCTAACTTTCAAAACCCAGTTTTTCCTTTGTTTTTCTCTCAACTTTTTGTTGGTTTATTTTTTTCAACGGGTGAGACACCATGCAGTCTTGTCTCCTCCTTTCCTACTTTTGGATTCATTGATAGTCTTATCTTGGATCAACTTTTACTCTTTCAGTGAACTGATACCTTTGGGGAGGAGATTTCTTTTGAACTACAACCATTAAAGAACATGACCAACTAGGATATTAAACCTTCTTGTTTAAAATATTACAACCTTCTGTGCCACAAAGAGGAGAGAGGATGCATAGTAAACAAATACACTGTGATAGGTAGAGAGTTGAGCTTTATGAAGCATTGCACAAGTTGTTTAATTTCAAGGAGAGATCTGCCTTAAGTACTGTACAAAGTAGAGCCAGAACCTGGATTTTGGTCATAGTTGTTTTTCTTTTTCTTCTTTGTCTCTTCAAAAGACAGAGTCATGATAAACATGGGTATAACAGTCCTAGAAATGACATAGATTAATATCTTTGGCAAATGAAGACTTTCAGGAGCTTTGTAGCAGAAATTCAGGCAGGATGGCCCACTGAAGGCTGAATTAGTGGCACAGGAGCAATTATTATACTGAAGAGGGAGGTACAAATCTGTCCTGGGGGATATGTATCACATCTAATAAAAAAACATTGTGTAGTTGGTCTCAGCCAGAAAGATGGCATAGAGCTATACTCCAAAGCAAAATTTTGAGCTAAATCACAAACTCACAGTCATAGTCAGTGAGTTAGAATATGGCCATATTGACCTTCCTGACAATAAAAAAATAAAAAAATCCTTATGCATTGAAGTACACTAATCTGCAATTAACTTGTCCAGGACACTAGTTACAACAGTTAAAAATACTGATGGAAATTGAAGTGCAAAAAAATGGTGCACAACTTTGGTGGCTTTTTTTTTTTTTT
>WAAB01017957.1:0-12112 GCA_013389865.1 Piaya cayana
TTCTGTGATCATATTTTGTACCAACAAAGGGGAGGTGAAAAGATCTTTGAGAAATCTGGGACAAGGAAACAGTAAAAGGGGAAAAGTAAAAACAAACAACAGCAAAAAAGAGCTATATCAGTCTGAGAGTTTCTGTGTTCTTGCTTGGGTACATTTGGTTCTGCACCTCAGACTGTTATTAGTTATCTTTATAGCTTCTTGGGAAGGAGCATTTGCATTACCTTTTCATTTTGATCTCTCTTGCTTTCTGCTCCTCTAGCTTTATGGCCAATACACAGACCAGATAACCAGCTTTCCAGAGAAGGAAGCAGCAAAACTACTGAATAAGAAGCATGTCCAAAACAACTATGAAAGACCCCTGAAACGTGACAGTCAAGTAGAGATCAAAGAGGAGCACTATTCCAAATGTCAAGGTAGGGGCAATTCATCTTTCACTGACCTTATGACCAGATATTGAGAAGGCCAGTCAGAGAGATGGAATTTAAGCAAGGCAAAGAGATAAGAAAATTGTGACTGGAGAGAAGCAGGGAAGGAAAGAAAATGAATGACAGTGGATCAAAAGGACATTTTCATGGGAGTTTGGAAGGGCCAAGATCAGTTTGGAAAAAAATACAACAATCCCAAGTCAATCATTTTTGCCACAATGAGTCTCTGTAACAGGAGGAAAACGATGGTCTCACGTCAGATTTTTGTTGCCAGTGCACAAAATGTTAAATTCCACCTTGTCTCCCATACCGCTTTAAAAAAAGAACAATGGTATAAGATTTTCCAGGATTGTACAAGAGAGAGATGAGTACCAATGCTTCAACCAATCCTTCAACATGAAACTTATGATGCTTACAAAGAAATCCTTACTGTGGTCAGTTCTTAGCATAGGAGAGTAGAGACTGGCACAGGCTTCATCTGTGTTCCCTCAGTTTCTCTGGTTCATTCTTCCCTCCACAGACTGTGCTAGACGAGTCCAGAAATACATTACCAAGAAGCTTGGAGAGGACTGGATTTTCTTGGTTCTGTTGGGTCTGGTCATGGCGTTGGTGAGCTGGGGAATGGATTATGCCAGTGCGAAGAGCTTACAGGGTGGGTCCCATTCAGGTGTTGCAAAGGCACACCGTTAATTATGTGAATGTTTTACAAAACCCAGTGACCAATGTTCCACCTCCTTTAAAATCAGCGTCCCATCCTCACCCTTCACTGCCTGTGAAGTTTGAAGGACTTGCAACATAGTAGAGGAAAGGTCAACAAGGGGCAGGTTCTTTAAAGGGTTGTCAAGGAAAAATTTACAAGGAAGCAGGCAGAAACAAAGGATATGTATGTGATGAGTCAAAGACAAACTATCTTTTTGACTTTTTCCTCCTGCTGCCTTGAATATATAAAAGCACAGAGAAGTGGTATTACTTCCTGTTTTATTGGTTCCCATCCTTCCCGGGAATACTGAGCACATAGGGATTTGGAGGGGAAGGGGCACTTAGATGGCCTCCTGACACCATTTCTGCTTTTCACTTCATTATTGTTCTTTCTAATTATTATTCATGCAGTGCCTTGCAGTTTCATGCTATCTGGCCACATAGCGCTCCCTCCTTAGGCCCTTTTCACAAAGACCTCCTAATCACTGCCTTATGTCACTTCCCTGCATTTTTCCTGTGGTCTCTCACCCCTTTGCCAATTACAACAATTACAGGACCTTTCAGTCCCCCTGTCCCCATCTCAGTGTACACACACAGAGCATTGCCCACATCCTGTTAGCTGCACTGTTCCTTTGTCTTTACCCTCAGTGTCCCAATCCTGACCTGCACACACACACTAGCCCTTTCCTCTCAGTACTCTTGGCTGCTGGTGTCCACCAGATGCTGCAGTTCCTCAAAGCTCCTGATATTTGTTCAACCCCCTCATCTACTAGTGAGTGTCTTCCAGTCTCAGAAAGCCCCAGTCCTTTGTAGTCCCCGCAGCTGTGTCTTTTGGATTTTTAAATTTTCCTCCACTTATCCTTAACCTCCTTCTGTGTGGGTAGCCAGCTCAGGCAAAGATGATAAACTGCACAGACATTGCAGTTCAGTTTAGACTCTCAGCAGTTTGTGCTGTTGTACCAAGCTGAGCAGTGGTACGACTGCTATTTTAATATCTGGCAGAGTTTCCCCTCATGCTGCTGTTCTAAAAGGCAAAATGTAATCAGAGCTTTTAAGATAGTTTTCATGAATGAGTGACTTTTTATGTGATTGAGACGGAGGTGAGGGCACTAGCTATTAGCAGACCATTTTATTGTGCTTCAGGACTCACGTAAGGCCCTCAGGCTGCCAAACGAAAAGACCCTATACAGGGATTCATCCTCAAAACTGCATGTAACACACCTCTTCTAATGCCATATTTGACCACAGGTATTTATAGTGCCTAAGAATAAAGCACCACTTCTATCCACTCCTGAAGAATGCCTGTTTTATTTGGGAACTTATATTTAAAATGTAGCAAGGCTTGTCATGAGGACTTCAGGACAGCATTTCTCAGGGAGGTTTAGTATTGGCAGGTTTAACAAGTATGTGATTCTTTGATGTATACTGACCTGTTTGGAGCAGGTGTGGTTACTGACAACTTCTTTGTTTGTCTGTCTACAGCCTACAAGTGGATGTACAGAGAGCTGCACCCGAGTATTCCTATGCAGTATCTGGTGTGGGTCGCATTCCCACTTGTTCTTATTCTGTTTGCGGCTATTTTCTGCCACCTCGTCTCTCCACAAGCTGTTGGTGAGGGCAGAAGGCATAGCAAGATCTGGTTTTGTTTGTCTTGTTTTTCTTAGTCCATTTGCCTGCAGGTTTTGTTCATCCTGTGATTTGACCTGATTTTCAGGGTCTGGAATCCCAGAACTCAAGACAATTATGAGGGGAGTCGTTCTCAAAGAATATCTCACTCTCAAAGCATTTGTGGCCAAAGTTGTGGCCCTCACAGCTGGGCTTGGAAGTGGCATGCCTGTGGGGAAAGAGGTAAATATGGTTGTTTTCATGTACAGAAGTGGACAGGGTCTGGGAAGTGGGAGGCATTGTTTGTGGAAGAAGAATCAATAAATGTTTTCTTCCTTTTTTCCTCCATTCCTCTTCTCAAAGCCCTACTATTTCTGGTAACACTTGGCTATTTTCCTTCCACTTCGAAAGGCTTGATATAGAAAACATCAAAGAAACCAAGTCAAGTAGTCTTTGGGAGGGGAAAAATAAAGATTGGAGGATTGGCTGAGGTGGACAAAGAGAAATGTTGAGATCTGCAGTGGCTAAGTGGTTGTCAGTAACCAGAGGGTAATCCTCTCTGATTTCCTTCTCCTCTTCTCTTGAAGGGTCCCTTTGTGCATATTGCCAGTATCTGTGCTGTAGTACTCAGCAAGTTCATGTCAATCTTCTGTGGTGTGTATGAGGTAAGACACGTCTCTGTACACAACTCTTCTATAGGCTGAACTCCTAAGATACATAGGATGGTATTGATAGGTAGCAAAACATGAAGGAAACATATGGACTGAAGTTCACTGTACTGCTAGAGAGCAGAAAAATACAAGCCAAAGAAAATGGTAGTGAAAGGTAAGATATGCAGTGAAATAACTGCAGGACCATCAGTTACCTACCAAGGACACAGAGCTCAGTTAGGAAAATGTATTTGACAAGTTTTCAGTCTCAAGATGCTGATACCTTTGCAATGTGATCGTTGTCTGTATAAAAATGTAGCTGCAGGCAAAGATCAATTTGTCTTTGGGCCAAATTTATACAGCATTGCTAATTATAGGCACTGACACTGTCTCTAGGCTTTTGCTGTCGCAGAACAGCCTCTGCAGGCTGATCACAGTATTGACTAGTTGTATAAAAAATCTATTAACTGCATATATAGCTGAATATAGGAACGGCTTTATGTACAGGTTCTTATCAGAAACTGGCTGTGTAATACAACAATGGGAAGTGCTGTTCTACTTGAGTAGATCCTGTTTGTGCATAAGGACCAGATGTCACTGCTGAAGACCAGCTGACAGTACTAAGGACCGCACTAAAGTTTGTAGAGCCTGCTACATGTAATAGCAATGGCTGAATCTGCTGCTGGCTGTTGCTTTGGTTCATTGTTCTGGATCCTAACCCCCTGGCTTTGCTCCCTCTAACCCTAGCATGCTCTTCTCTGGCTGCACTCTCTGTTACAGAATGTGCATAGGCAGTTCGACCTCCTGGTGGCGGCTTGCGCAGTTGGAGTTGGATGTTGCTTCAGGGCTCCTCTTGGAGGCAAGTGTCTTCCTATATGTGACATTTAACGTACAACTGATTTAGCCTCTTGCTGTGAGATTTCCTGCTCTCAGGAAAGGTTCTCCACAGATACGTCTCCACTCCAGCATCACAAGATCTTTCTTTTCACATGTAAGTGGTGGCAGTAAAAGAAAGAGAAGGTTATAGAGAAAGTGATACCTATTAATTTGCTGATTTCTAATGATTAAGCTTGTTCAGTCCCTGCTTGCCATGGATATTGTTCAGAGAAGGGCTGCCCAGAAAATCAAAAAGGATTGAGTAGAAAACAGAAGTTTAAAAAAAAACCCATAACCTTCATATAATGAGTAAAAACATCTAAGGGCAGGAGATGATGGTAAGTGTGACAGGAAGTGATAATGTGAACAGGAAACTACTAAACAAATACTTCAGCTGTGGGCTAGGGAACAGAAATATCAATGTGTAAAGTTTTGAGCTCCCAATATGAGAGAAACAAAGGACCAGTAAGATGGCTGGGAATCACGGTGTAGAAGGAAAAGCTAAGAAAGCAGGATTTTCTCAGCATGAAGAGGGATGGTCTAACTGTCATCAACCACCTAAAGCAGGAATGTAATTAAGACGGATCCAGGCTCTTTTCTGGGCAGCACAGTGCAAGAGGCAATGGGCACAATTTGCAACACGGGAAATCTGGTTTTGTAAAGGAAAATATGTTCCGCTCCTCCAGGAGTGGTTCACCACAGACGCATAGAGGGTCCAAGGAATCACGACTCTTGGAGATGTTCAGGGTCCACCTGGAGAAGAACCTGTCCTAGTCTTGTAATTAGCAGAACCCTGAGCAGGGAGGAGACACCTCACATGGTCCCTTCCCACTTTTCTATCATCTCACTGTGAGGAGAAATGTGGGAATTTTTCTCTGTCCCCTCATATTTGTTCTAATCGTCTGATTTATTAAATTTCCTTAAACAGTACATGTGTCAGATGCACATGATAACTTCAGCTTAAAACAGGATAGTGAAAGGACAAGAGACAACAGGCACAACTTGCAACAAGGGAAATTCTATCTATGCATAAAAAAACATTTCTAGCATTGCCCCAAAGATGTTTGAACATGGCACAGGTGTCAAGAGCAGCTGAGGAATCTCCACCCTTGGAGATGTTCAGGGTTCACCTGAGCACTTGATCTAACTTTGATGTTAGCCCAGCTCTGAGCAAAGAGTTGAAGAAGCAGCAGAGGTACCTTCCAGACCAAAATTTGCAGTGAGTTTGTGATAACATTGTAGTACGGGAACAAACTGAAAGTTGTCATAGCTTTTGTAGCCTACTTGCATTCCTTTTCTGGATTCACACTGAATTGCTGAATGTGATTTCCATTACTTGGGAGTCATGTAATCTTTAACTGACCTTAGTCCAGGACATATCTTGCAACTTCACATTACACTCTTCATGGTGGAAAACTTCTTCAGGGTGTTGCTGATGAACACCACCTTTTGTGTTAATGAGGAACCCTCAAAAAATATATGAAAAGCCAATATAGCCCTTGACAAGCAAAAGGTACCTAGCCTACTTTTTCTGAGTGTACTCTGGTACTCTTAGCTTATCTATTTGTTTCAGTCTATCTGGCCACTCCTGTGCTGTTACACAGCACCAGCACTCTGACATAGTGAGGGATTCTGGGTGGTGTCATCTGTTACAGGCTGTTCTCAGTGGTAGCTGTAGGTGTCTCCATATCATCCTGTTCTTCAATACTGTCCCATCAGGCTTTGCACCCTCAAACAAGTCTAATTATCTCTCTCCATACTGCACTCATGTCGCATGTATGCTCAGTTTCAAGCTGGTGGGCTATAGTACAACCCTCCCGCTATTCCAGATGCTTTGTACTGAACCCCATCCCTGTTCTGGATGTGACTGTGCTTTAAGACCAGAGAGGAACTAATAGGGCCCAGAAGTTACCTAGGAAAAGCTGTGGATAAGGACACGTTGTGCTGAGTCAAGGAACAGTCTATGGCCCTTTTTTGTTGGATTGTGCAGAGGTAGCTTTGAGACATCTCTTGGTCGAAGGTCTATCAAACACCTGCTGAGGTAAACAAGAATTCATGGCTCTATTCTGGCTTTAGAATTCAGCCTGGCCACTCAGATTCCCACTATAACACAGGACCACAGTTTCTCAAAACTCTTATGGGAGATCTAACCGGGTATTTGGGGGAAACATGATAGTAGAGAGTACAAAATACAGAGGCTTTTAACACTGTTCTGTTACACACCACCTAGGATTTAAGTTTTGTTTTATTTTATTGTGAATATCTGCTCACCTTTCACCATTCTCAGGTAATTCAGGGCTAAATCTTGGAGAAAGTGTGGAAACACAATTTCTCCCTTTCTACAGCTCCACGTCTTCTGAAACTATCTCAGGAGAGATTCTACCTTTTATACCTTCCAGTTCCCTTTATTATTGTCATTGTTTTCACCTGGACAGTACAATGCTTTACTAGGTGAGCTGTTACCCACTAACCTACCTTGGAGGAGAGAACCTTCAGTATGTGTCCACACTCAGTTCTGGAAATCATAGAATCATAGAATAATCAGGTTGGAAGAGACCCACCGGATCATCGAGTCCAACCATTCCTATATGCCACTAAACCATGTCCCTTATCACCTCATCCACCTGTGCCTTAAACACCTCCAGGGAAGGTAAATCAACCACCTCCCTAGGTAGCCTGTTCCAGTGCCCAATGACCCTTTCCGTTAAATATTTTTTCCTAATGTCCAGCATGAACCTCCCCTGGCGGAGCTAAAGGCCATTTTCTCTTGTCCTGTCCTCTGTCACTTGAGAGAAGAGGCCAGCTCCCTCCTTTCTAGAACCTCCTTTCAGGTAGTTATAGAGAGCAATGAGGTCTCCCCTCAACCTCCTCTTCTCTAGGCTAAACACCCCCAGCTCTCTCAGCTGTTCCTCATAAGGCCTGTTCTCCAGCCCCTTCACCAGCCTCATTGCTCTTCTCTGGACTCACTCCAGAGCCTCAACATCCTTCTTGGTGAGGGGCCCAGAACTGAACACAGGAGTCAAGGAGCGGTCTCACCAGTGCCGAGTACAGAGGGAGAATAACCTCCTTGGACCTGCTGGTCACACCATTTCTGACACAAGCCAAGATGCCATTAGCCTTCTTGGCCACCTGACACACTGCTGGCTCGTGTTGAGTTGGCTGTCAACCAACACCCCCAGGTCCTTCTTCAGGCAGATTTCCAGCCAGACTTCTCCTACTCTGTAGCACTGCTTGGGGTTGTTGTGCCCCAAGTGCAGGACCCGGCATTTGACCGTGTTAAACCTCATGTCATTGGACTCTGCCCAGCATTCCAGCCTGTTCAGATCCCTTTGCAGAGCTTCGCTACGCTCCAGCAGATCCATACTTCCACCCAGCTTAGTGTAGTCTGCAAACTTGCTAAGGGTGCACTTGATGCCTTCATCCAGGTCATTGATGAAGACATTGAACAGGACTGGACCCAGACCTGAGCCCTGGGGAACCCCACTTGTAACTGGCCTCCAGCTGCACATAGAATAATAGAGTGGCTTTTTTGAGGCACTTTTTGGCACACATGTATCCTGAGATGCCCTGCCAAAGTCAAAAAGAGGTGGAGTAAAGAAAAACATACTTATGTGCCCTCTATCCTCTGGAGGATTTTCCATGAGATGTTTCTTTGGCAGCAACAGATATGTGCACATGCCAATGAAAGCTGAGATTCTGCCCTCTTCACATGTCTTTAAGATGTGATTCCAGGTATATACCTGTCTTGTGCCAGGTATGTGTTTTGAATGTTTTGAAGCCGTCCAGAAAAGAGAAGTAAAATAAATAGCTATAACGCTGAGACTGGTGACATAGGTGGGTGACAGCATGTGGCCGTACCTGCCAGTTTTGTTACTCACTCTCTGCTTTCTTTCCTTCTTTCTCCTGTTTGTCTGTCTCTCTTTGTCTCTTTCACCAGTAGCAGCCATATTATTACACAGATGTCCTGACTGTGGGTTGCGCTGTGGGGGTCGGCTGCTGCTTTGGGACACCACTTGGAGGCAAGTGGCTGTTCTGTTTCCTTTTTCTCAGGTACCTAAATCCTCTCCTGCCTAGTCTTCTCCTCCTCTCCCCATTTCCTGCACCATATTTTTGATCTATCATCTACTTTGAATAAAGAAGCTTGCCCTTAGCATTGCCAGCCTCCCCAGCATTTCTGACACAGAATTTTTTTCTTTTTTAACACATGCTTTCATTCTTCGGAAGCAAGATGGAAACGCTCTCTAGAACAATGATCTCCAAACTGGTGTGTGTGTATCCCGGGGGTGGTACAAGATGATCCATTAGGGTGTGGGAAAAAATTATTGGAATTTGAGTTTTTAAAAAAATAAAATTTAAAAAAAAGAAATAAATTAAACTTCATTAGTGTTCAATATATGTGTTGGCAGTATGGTCACTTGTCATATACAGTGTGTGAGGTCTCACAGAATGTTGACAGTGATGACCTCACTCATTTGCTCACTTTCAGCACATTTCAATGTATTGCGATCAGCGGGTGCCCAGTTAAGTGGATTTATGGATTATATTATCTAGTGTTAACTAAGCTAATCCTCACAAGATGCTCAAGCAGCTTAAAATATTTCTAGAGAGAGTGGATTGAAGATGATACTAATAATGCAAGCACAGACAAATGACAAGAAAATGGCAAAGTTGAAACTTCTCCTACTCCTAGTACAGGCGCTTGATCAGCCATATTACAAGGTACAAACAATCACCAACTAATCAGATCTGATAAGAATAAGGCCAGAAAATCAAAATTATCAAAGGTTATTTCAAATATGGATTTACATCCACTTGTTAATGATGAATGTCACTGTAAGTGTATATCATACTTCGAGCAGTTAGTTAATGGTGGTATGAGGCCATCAGAATTAGAAAGATGTTTAAAAGCTAAGCATCCAGAACATGAAAAAAACCCTACATTTCTTAGCACTGTTTCAAGCTATGTGGTATTCAATCTTGTGCTTTACAAAATTTCACTTAACTTGATGATAAATGTTCAGAAGCCTCTTTGAGGCTTCTTGCTTCATAGGAAAAGACAAAAAGATACATACCACTGGATAAACACTTGTTTTTCCTGCCACAGTAAAAATAGCTGCAATAAACAGATCCAGAGGAGAGCTACAAGGATGAGGATGGGCCAAGAGAGTTGGGGTTGTTCACCCTGGAGAAGAGAAGGCTCCAAGGAGACCTTTGAGTGACCTTCCAGTACCTGAAGGGGTTACAGGATATCTGGGGAGGGAGTTTTTACAAAGGCTTGTAGTGATAGGATGAGGGACAATGGGTATAAACTGGAGAGGGGTAGATTTAGAGTAGACATAAGGAGGAATTTCTTCCCTATGAAAGTGGTGAGGCACTGGCACAGGTTGCCCAGGGAAGCTGTGACTGCCCCATCCTTGGTGGTGTTCAAGGCCAGGTTGGATGGGGACTTGGGCAGCCTGATGTAACGGGAGGTGTTCCTTTCCATGGCAGGGAAGTTGGAATTGGATGATCTTTAAGGCTCCTTCCAACCAGAACTATTTTATGATTCTATAATGCACAGGAAGAAATATGGCAACAAATCAAAATGCATTCCTTTGTCAGCAAATGCTGATGGAAGATACAGGAAAAAATTACTGAAGGTTTGAAGAAACAAGTGTCAGCACAAATCACACAGAGTGAGAGGGTTATTGTGCAGCTGGATGAAAGTATTTGCTAAATTCTGTTTCAATAGTGAGATACATGAAGAACTACTTTCTGTGAGGTACTAAAGGAAAGATCTACCAGAGAAGCTATGCTCTCAACAGTAAATTACTTATTTAATAAAAATGTTTTATGCAAAAGCTGTGGATACGTAATGACCAGTGGAGTGGCTGATTTGACTGGCATAAGAAAAGGATTGTGTGGCAAGATTACATAGATAGCACCTCACCTGAAATTCATTCACTACATTGTTCATAGGCAAGGTATTGATGCAAAGAAATGGGAGCCAGATACACACGCAGTGCTACACATCTCATTGATGTGGTTAATTTCATAAATAATAAAAAGAAGACCATTAAACACTACAATCTTTACAATACTTTGTGTTGAGATGGGGTGTGACCATGAAAATCCTTTGTACCATTACAGACATTTGCTGGTTATCTTGTGGCAATGGACATTTTGAAGAGTTGTTGATTTAAAGATTGGTTACACATTTTTCTTCCACCAAAAGACAAGTGTTCTGAAAGTGCTGCTTTTCTGTAATGACATGCCTCTGTCAGGAGCAGGCTACCTAGCAGTTATTTCTGAAGAAATAAACATGATATAACCCTTCTAGGTGAAGCTGATGGTCTAACAGAGGGACAGAAAGTAACTGTTTTCTAAAGAAAATTGTGGAAGTTTCATGACTTTGTTGCCAAATACAATGTAAGTGAGGTGTGTCATGGACAAAAATTCTCATGCATATACTTTTAAAAATCTCAGGAACAGAAAATTCTGACCTGTTTAAAAATCTTTCAGATGAAGAGTTTCAGTGGGGTTTGAACAAAGATACAAAAATTGTTCAAGATACAAAATTTCAACACTTTCTGATTAGTTTGCAAGACCAACTGATTGACATTAGGGAAGATGGAAATTTGCTATCCAAATTTCAACAAAAATCTTTGCAGAAGTGATGGATGGGATTGAAAAATGAGTGTCATGATTTAGTCATCACAGTCAAACATGTATTTCTTGCATTTGGATTTATGTATATTTGTCAGAGATCTTTTCCAACCATGACAGCCATTAACACCAAGTATTTAAAAAAACTGAACAAAGAATCAGACCTTTGGATCACTGTATCACAAAGTGTTAAACCAAGATTTTCAAAAATTAGTATCAGTATTTTTAGTAAGAACAAAAAATTTTGTTCAATTAATAAACACATTCTTTATAAAACTTTTGTTTATTTTACCTTTACCTCATCCTTCTTAACTTCTATTTTTGTACATGTTCTATATTGTATGTAATGTCTTAGTACAGTACAACATGTATATAATTTTTTACTAAATACGCATATAGTGGGGGGTATGTTCTTAAAAATCTTTTACTGGTAGGCGTGTATGATCAAAGAATTGTGGAGACCGCTGCTCTAGAAGACCATTTAGAAACCTCTCTCATGTTTCCAACATTACACTTCTGATTCTAACTTGGCTCCTTTTCCAACTCTTTCTAGGGGTCCTTTTCAGCATTGAGGTCACTTCCACCTACTTTGCTGTGCGCAATTATTGGAGAGGTTTCTTTGCAGCTACCTTTAGTGCCTTTATTTTCCGAGTCCTTGCTGTTTGGAACAAGGATGCAGGTAGGCTAAGACCCGTTCCTACTCTGTTTGCACAAAAGTTGCTCTATTATTTTATTATTTTCCATCTTTCTCAAAACCACAATCTTGTATGGTGTTTGAAACTTCTGCCATCACATGTGACTTCCAACAGTACTGAAGGAAACAGAAAGGGAAGTATCTTATGTCATCAATCATATAATCCAACTTATTATTAGGTGTGCTGGGGGGATGACTGAAAAATGAGTCCTCAGCAAGTAAGAGGGCCCCTGTGGTGGGATTTTTACCTCTACTCAGCATAATGTCAAGGCTGCAAACACAGAGAGTGATGATAGGGTTTTCTGTTCTAGGTGAAGTGAAGAAGATGGTTAGCAGGACAGTAGCACTAAATTTCCAGAGGGCAGACTTTGAACTCTTCAGAAGGCTGGTTGGCAAAGTCTCATGGGAGACAGTACTTAAGGGTAAGGGAGCCCATGAGGGCTGGGAGCTCTTCAAAAAGGAAATCCTAGCAGCTCAGGAGAAAGCCATCCCCATGTTCCGGAAAAAAATCCAGCAGG